>JAJIBD010032189.1:0-105020 GCA_021461705.1 Cryptotis parvus
CTCTCTCTCTCTCTCTCTCTCTCTCTCTCTCTCTCTCTCTCTCTCTCTCTCTCTCTCTCTCTCTCTCTCTCTCTCTCTCTCTCTCTCTCTCTCTCTCTCTCTCTCTCTCTCTCTCTCTCTCTCTCTCTCTCTCTCTCTCTCTCTCTCTCTCTCTCTCTCTCTCTCTCTCTCTCTCTCTCTCTTAAGCCCGTCCTCTGAGGCCGACAAAAAGTCAGCTGGAGTCTCTGTCCCAGGCCAGGAAAAAGGTTTATGGTACCCCATAGTCTGTCTGTCTCTCTCTCTCTCTCTCTC
Source organism: Cryptotis parvus (assembly GCA_021461705.1). Lineage (NCBI taxonomy): Eukaryota > Metazoa > Chordata > Mammalia > Eulipotyphla > Soricidae > Cryptotis > Cryptotis parvus. The sequence continues at coordinate 292 of JAJIBD010032189.1, forward strand.
TCTCTCTCATAGACCCGGGAGTGGGCAGACCGCTGCCTCCTCCTCCACAATCTCTCACCTAAGAGAAACAGGAGCCAAGAGTGAAAGCGAAAACCTGCCAGGCGTGAGGCTTACCAAGGAATCCCGGCAAGGAGCAGCCTCAGAGGGTGGGAAGCAAGTCTTCGGCCGGACCATCTGCCTGCTTTCCGGACCTGGAGCTGCCAAGAAAATCTGAGGGTGACCCCAAAGGCAGACAGAGGGAAACTGAGGCAGATGGGAACATCCCAGGAACGGACAGGAGGTGGACTCTGGTCTCTGCAGATGCGGAGGAGGTTAAGAGCCCCACCCATGACCAGTGCTCAGGGCCTCCTCCCGGCTCTGAGCTCAGGAATTACTCCTGGCGGTGCTGGAGGACCCTATGGGATGCCGGGAACCGAACCCAGGTCGGCCGCATGCCAGGCAAATGCCCTACCCGCTGTGCTATCGCTCTGCCCCCCAGGAGTGATTCTTGAGTGCAGAGCCAGGAGTAGCCCTGAGCATTGCTAGGTGTGACCCAAAAAGGAAAAAAAAAGTGGAGGCAGGCGGGAAGCTGGGGACATTGATGGAGGCTAGTGGACAGGGCGGCTGGGGCTGAACCACGGTCAACGACGCAGAGCTCTCAACCCACAGCACCTTAATCAAAATCTTTTTTTTCTTTTTTGGCTTTCGTCATCACACTCAGTGATGCTCAGGCATTATTCCTGGCCCTGTACTCAGGAATTCCTCCTGGTGGTGCTCCAGGGACCCTATGGGACGCCGAGGATCAAACCTGGGTGGGACGTGTACAAGGCAAATGCCCTCCCGCTGTACTATCACTCCAGTCCAATTAAAATGATTTTTTAAAATAAATGTTTAATTTTTTAATAAAGGAGTTGAACAGCAAATCCAAGACCATACAAGTGTTCACAAAGTGAGGTGAGTCAGCCCTAAGGTGGGTGGGGCGAAGAAAGGAGGGAAACAGGCGCTGCAGGATTCTAAGGAAAAGCCTTGGCGCCCCTCAGCCCGCCCTGGAGCAAGGGCGGAAGGACCTGGGGGCTGCAGCAAGTGCATGAGAATCTCCACCAGGAGGCGCACTCGCCCGACACCACCTGCACGTTCCTAAACGCATGAGACCCACCGCCAGGAGGCGCACTCGCCCGACACCACCTGCACGCTCCTAAACGCATGAGACCCACCGCCAGGGAGGCACGCGCCCAGACACCACCTGCACGTTCTTAAACGCAACCTAAATTTATTTATCCAGGGCCTGTATCCAGCTCTGGCCTTATCCAGAGTTTCCTGCTTGCCCTAGAGCACATTCACTTCGTCTTTACTTGGTTTTGGGGCCACGCCCGGTGGTACTCGGGGCTTTCTGCACTCAGGGATCACTCCTGGCAGTGCTCGGAGCCCATGCAGGGTGCTAGAATCGGACCCCACTCAGCTGCGTGCAAAAACACCCCTCCCCGCTGCGCCATGGCTCCCACCCTCCATTTCTCTTCTTAGAGGTTCTAAAGTCGCAGCTTCACTCATACGTAGCCCCAACCTGAGTGTTGTTTTTTTCTAGTTATTAAGTTTAATAGGTTGGGTTTTATTATTTCTTATAAAATCTTAAGCAGTGTGAATGTGTGAGCATTTGAAAACACAAGGGAAATGTGTCTTTTGAAAAAGAAAAGGAAATATAAAGAAATCTGAGAAACTAACCGAAAACAACAGCAATAACAACAACAACAACAACAACATTGGAGCAATAGCACAATGGGAGGGCCTTTTGCCTTGCACGTGGCCTGGGTTCAATCCCCGGCATCCCATATAGTCCCCTGAGCACCGCCAGGTGTAATTTCTGAGCGCAGAGCCAGGAGTAAGTCCCTGAGCATCGCCAGGTGCGATTCCTCCCCCCCACCAAAAAAAAAAAAAAAAAAAAAAAAACTGCTGAAAATCGAAATGATCTGTTTTAGGGCCAGAGCTATAGTGCAGCGGGCAGGGCTTTGCTGTATGTGGCTGGCCATGGTTCGATCCTCAGCACCTCACAGGGTCCCATGAGCACTGTCAGGAGTGATCCCTGAGCACAGAGGCAGGAGTACAGTAATCCCTGGTGTGTGTGTGTGTTTGTGTGAGTGAGAGAGAGAGAGAGAGAGAGAGAGAGAGAGAGAGAGAGAGAGAGAGAGAGAGAGAGAGAGAGATGAGCTTTTGCTCACTTTTGTGCTCCCTCCAGATTCACCATTGCGGGTCCTGAGCTGAAGGGTGGGGTCCCTCACCCTCATGTGTGTGCTGTGGGACTCCCTAACAGACCTCCCGCCGCGACCTTGGGAGTCTTCGCTTCCTCCGGCCCAAGGTCATCCCCTGGACATCTTGCCCAAAGGCACCCGCACTCGGGGTCTCCTTTGCAGACGGCTAAGAGGGGCTAGAGCGGTGCAACATCGCCATCTCGCGGCCATCGCGCGCTGCTGCAGGGAAGCGCCCCCGACTGGACTCCTCCCTCGGGGTCACAGGCGACCTCCGCATGTCTCAGATGCCGCATGGGTAAAGACCCATCAAGAATGACCAGTACTTAATGCTAAGAGTTAAGAGTCCAAGAATTAGGATGAAACCTTTTAATAAATTCAAATGTTGTATTAAAAAACTGATTTGACAAAGCTATCCCTTAGTTGGGTTTAGGCCCAGACTCAACACCGATCCCACCACCACTGTCAGCCCTCCCACACACACGCAGTGCCCCTACGCCCCTTCCCGACCCCGAGCTCCGCACTCACAGCTAATTCAGCCCAAACGACCGGGCAGGCTTCACTCGCTCGCTTGCTGATGGAGCCCGTGCTGACAGCGACGGACGCCTACCAAAGCCGTCGAGGGGAAAGTCCCCCCCACCCGCAAGGGACCCTGTGCTCTTGGGCTGGGAGCCGACCCCGGGCAGCGGGAGGGGTCTCCGGGAGGAGTGAGATGGGACCCCTGACCGGGCTTTCCCGCCCCCAGGGCACAAGGTCAAACCAAAGGGCAGCTGAAAGGCCCGTATGCAGTTTGGGCCATCGGGGTTGCGAGGCCACTGACCCTCAAGCCCTGCCGCAAACCTGGCGGGTATTCCAGAAGCTTCTCCAAAATACCTGTGTGGGGTGTTTCATGCTAGATTCTCCCACAAAATGGGACACAGGAGCAGTCACCAGCATGACCTCACATGGAGGAAGTTCATGCCAATCATGCAGGAGAGAACACACACACACACACACACACACACACACACACACACACACACAGCCAATACTGGGGGCAGCACCTGTATCAGCCAATCAGAAGTGAGCAGTGTAGCGCTAGCCTATCAGATTCTAATCAATTAGGGGCCGGAGCGATAGCCCAGCGGGTAGGGCATTTGCCTTGCTGGCGGCCGGCCCATGGCGGCCCAGTTCGATCCCCGCCATCCCTTATGGTCCCCCCGAGCACCGCCAGGAGTAATTCCTGAGTGCAGAGCCAGGAGTAACCCCTGAGCATTGCCGGGTGTGACCCCAAAAAGCAAAAAAAATTAAAAAAGTCTAACCAATTAGACCATGCCTCTACACAGCCAATCAGAACTGGGAAGTCCCTGCATATTCGTATCCAGCCAATCAGAAGTGAGCAATGCTTTCCCTGCTAGCCTATCAGATCCTGACCAACTAGACCCTGTGCGACCCAGCCAATCCCACCAACAGTGTCCTGCGCCCACTCCCATGACACCTGACCAATCACACCTAGATGCAGTCAACTAAAATCGGAAGAGGCCAACGCCCAACAGAATCCACAACATTGCCCGTGTCTGGTCCAAGTTCAGGGCCAGGGACACGGCCCAGTGGTGAGTGATTTGCGTAGCAGCAGAGCTGGCTGGTGACCTCTGTGCACAGTGCGGGCCAAGGAGCCAAAACCCCTGCGAGCTCTCATCTGTTGGTTATTCTGAGCCACACCGGCGGTGCGCAGGGGGTAACCTGGCTCTGCACTCAGGAATCGCTCCCTGACGGGGGGTCCGGATCCGCGGCCCGGGTCTGCCGCGTGCAAGGCAAACGCCCTCCCTACCTGCCGCACTTGGTGAGTCGCCCCGGCCCCTAATAGTCCAGAGCCGAATTTTTGGCTTGTGCAACGCTGCCACCGTGTGGCCCTAAGGGGAATTTCCTGGATGATGCGCGCAGTTGCTGGGACGCCCCCTGCCCCGGCCAGCGGCCTGGAGAGACGCGCTTCCGCCGGCTGCCGCAAGGGGCGCTCGAGGCGCGGAGACACAACAAGTGTCCTGTGGCCCCCTGGTCGTGTCCTCCAGGGCACCTGCGCCAGCTCAGACTCAGCTGCAGGCTCGAAGGAAGGAAAACATCCAGCACTCGGGGCGGCTGGACGGTCCAGAGGGGCAGCCACCCCAGCACCTGCCAACGCAGCTGGCAGTGCCCGCCCCAGACTCAGGCTGGCACCCGGCTGGATGCCCGGGCGGGCGCTGCGCGGGACAGAAGCAAGACCAGCAGGTCCAGGAGGAGGCCCACCCAGCCCTGTGTGCCGAGGCCTGAGCTCGCCGCTGGCCCTGGAGCTTCTGCAACAGCGGGTTCGCCACGAGCCGAGACGCCGGGTCTCAGCCCCCACAGCACGCGGCCGCGGTGGAGTCTCAGCTCGGGCTCGGGACGCAGGACAGCGGGCACGGGGGGCCCAGGGGCGAGCCACAGCACCGCCCGCGGTCCCTGAACCCTCCAGGAGGGAGTGGGCAGGACAGACCCGGCTCACCGTGGCCCCCTGAGCACTGCCGGGGGCAACCCCAACGCACCACTGAATGTAAAGCCCAAAAAGAAGTAAAAGAGACAGAGAATCTGCGGATACAATAAATTAAACGCTGCTTTGAAGAACCGCGCAGCACAGGTATTCCACAGGCACACACAGGCGCTTGAAAGGACCCTCTACCCAGCCCAGAGCAGCAAGACGCTGACTGCCTGGAGGTGTCACTCAAATCCCAGATTGCCCCAGTCCCGCTGCTGACAGTGTGGGCGTGGCTTCCTCCAGGGTGGGGGCGTGGCTCCTCCCCTCCTCCAATGAGCAACCAGCACTCACCCGTTTCCCTAGAAAGATTCCTGAGCCCGAGCTACTTGGGTCTGTGCCTTCTCAGGGTAGCACAAAGCAGCCAGCACCAACAGGTGCTCTGACGTCGTTCCCGGGGCCCTTCTGCACTGGCGCACTGGGCTTCACTGCGCTCTCGGTCCCCGCCTTGAGTCTTACTCACGGGCCACTCCGGGTATGGCTCTCATCGCCATCCCATCGGACTCTTCCCACTTTGCAACGGTTCCAAGACACCCAGTCGAGTGGACCCGCCAAAAGAGAAAGGCCCTGAGGGGGCGTTTCCCTGAGCCCGGTGACGTTTCAGTGGGCTGCAAGTGCCCAGGCGCAGAGCCTGGCCCTGAACATAACGAACGTGTGCTGCACAATAGGTTCCAAGGATGGACAGATGGTGCGAGTGGGCGGACGTTGGTGGCTTAGTAGATGAACGGACAGGGTGAGTAGGTGGACGGATGGATGGGTGAGTGGGTGGATGGATGAACGGACAGATGGGCAGGTGGATGGATGGTAGGGTGGATGGGTGACGGGTGGGTGGGTAAGTGGGAGGATGGATGGATGGTGGGTGGATGGGTGGGTGGATGGTGGGTGGGTGGATGGATGGATGGGTGGATGGATGGATGGATGGATGGATGGTTGGGTGGATGGATGGATGGATGGATGGATGGATGGATGGATGGATGGATGGATGGATGGATGGATGGATGGATGGATGGATGGATGGATGGATGGATGGATGGATGGATGGATGGATGGATGGATGGGTGGATGGGTGGATGGGTGGATGGGTGGATGGATGGATGGTTGGGTGGATGGATGGATGGATGGATGGGTGGATGGGTGGGTGGATGGGTGTGGATGGATGGATGGGTGGGTAGATGGATGGTGGGTGGGTGGGTGGATGGGTGGATGGGTGGATGGATGGATGGATGGGTGGGTAGATGGATGGTGGGTGGGTAGATGGATGGTGGGTGGGTGGGTGGGTGGATGGGTGGATGGGTGTGGATGGATGGATGGGTGGATGGATGGGTGGGTGGATGGGTGTGGATGGATGGATGGGTGGATGGGTGGATGGATGGATGGGTGGGTAGATGGATGGTGGGTGGGTGGGTGGATGGATGGATGGTTGGGTGGATGGATGGATGGGTGGGTAGATGGATGGTGGGTGGGTGGGTGGATGGGTGGATGGGTGGATGGGTAGGTGGATGGATGGTTGGGTGGGTGGATGGGTGTGGATGGACGGGTGGGTGGATGGGTGTGGATGGATGGATGGATGGATGGGTGGGTAGATGGATGGTGGGTGGGTGGGTGGGTAGATGGATGGTGGGTGGGTGGGTGGGTGGGTGGGTGGATGGGTGGATGGGTGTGGATGGATGGGTGGGTGGATGGGTGTGGATGGATGGATGGGTGGATGGGTGGATGGATGGATGGGTGGGTAGATGGATGGTGGGTGGGTGGGTGGATGGATGGATGGTTGGGTGGATGGATGGATGGTGGGTGGATGGGTGTGGGTGGATGCAGAGTGGGTGGCCTTGGGAGAGTGAGGGGCAGGCAAATTCCCCCAAATGGCAAGCACAGAGGAACAGGGTGCTCTGCACAGAGCGGGCTCAGGTGGGCAGGACAGGAGCACCTGCCCAGGAGGCCTACCCAGCTGTCCAGGAGCCTCTGGCTAAATATTGGGAAGACCAAGGAGTGAAAGCCTCACCCCAGGTTGCGGGAGGCAGCCTGGAGGGCCTGTGCCCACCTGTCTCCCCTGGGAAGGGAGGCAGGGCTGGGCTCGGTGCACCCCACGCAGTGACTGTGGGCACTGGAGACGTCAGGCCAAGGGCACCTCACCCAGCTGGTAACTCTGGCGGCGACCTTGAGCACAAGCTTTTCTGCCCACACCCCCAGGGGGTCTCCTGCCCTGATCTGGGTGACTGAGATGCCTCCTGCCCCTACTCAGCGCCTGCTGGACACTGACCCGAGGGAGCACCTTCAACTTCACTGTCGGAGTCGGAGCTTTCCTGGAAAAGGCACGTGTCCCCGCTGCTGCCCAGGGTGGTGTCTCCTGGGAAAGCGGGGCAGGCAAGGCTGGGCCTGGTCAGAGCCTCTTGCCTGCAGGAAGGGCCTGGCCCGTCCCCCAGGCAGTAAAGACCAGAAGCTGCTGGAATTGGGGTCCTGCTGGAGCCAGGAAGCCCCCCTGCCTGCAGGCCCCTGCTCAGGTCAAGGGAGGCCCAGCGGGAAGGAGGCGCCTGTGTGCCCCCGCAGGGAGACGGCAGCTCTCAAGCCTGTGTTCCTGGGCTCCCCGGAGTCAGGAGCTGGGCAGCCGCTGGTCTTCCGTCCCCTCCGAGTCTCCCTGCGCTCCTGGTCTGGTCTGGGGCGTCTTTTGGGGATCCTCTCCTGAAATCAGAGAAGTCACAGTGGGGCGTGAACGCTGGGTGGGAGGCCGAGCCGGGGCCACGCTGCGGTCATGTCCATGGGCATGCAGAGGAGAACCCAGGGGGTGGCCAGCACAGGGGAAATGGACAAAGAAGGAGGAAAATGGGACAGAGACGACCTCCGAGGGCCGGGGCTGGCGGGCAACGCCGTGAGTGTGACGCCCAGCACCGGTCCAGCACTGCCCCCTGGCATCTCCCGGCCGGACCCCGAGCCATCAGGCGCCTTTCGAGAGGCCCATCGGGGAGAGGCCTCAGGGCTCCTGGAGCGCCGGGCAGCGCCATTCCCAGGAAAGAACAAGGGGACCAGGCTGGAGCGACAGCTCAGGGGTCAGGCACTGCTGAAATGAGCCAGTCGGGGTGTGAGCTCTGGCAGCAGACAGTCCCGAGCCCGTCGGGGGTGATCTGAGCACTGCAGGTGTAGGAGAGAAAAAAGACACAGAGGCCAGAGGCCAGAGAGAGCACAGCGGGGGGTGCTTGCCTACACGCGGCTGACCCAGGTTTGATCCAGACATCCCATAGGGTCCCCCAACACTGCCAGGAGTAATTCCTGAGTGCAGAGACGGAGTAATTCCTGAGCATTGCCGGGTGTGACCCAAAGAGCAAAAAACAACAAAAAATATAATAATAAAAAAGAGAGAAAGAGGAAGGGAGGGAGAGAGGAAAGGAGGGACAGAGAGAGGAAGAGGGAAGAAGGGAGGAAGGAAGGAAAGAAGTGAAGGGGGGGGGGGACGTCGGTCAAGGGGCAAAGGGCAAAGGCCTCCCCTCTCCCAAGCGTCACACAGACAAGGCCTGGTGGAGCACAACAGAGTCGGCTCAGGTGACCACACGGGGCCTGCCTGCCAGCAAACAGGCCAGTCGCGGCGGCCCCGAGAAGCAGATGCGGGGCCATACCTTGAGGACGTCTCCGGGGTTGAGCCGATGAGGCTGGTGACCGAGAGCAGATGAGCATCCCGCCTGCCACGGGTTATAGCAGGGCCCGGTGTGTTACGGGCTATAGCAGGGCCCAGTGTGTTACGGGCTACAGCAGGGGCCCGGTGTGTTACGAAGCTATAGCAGGGCCCGGTGTGTTACGGGCTACAGCAGGGCCCGGTGTGTTACGGGTACAGCAGGGCCCAGTGTGTTACGGGCTATAGCAGGGCCCAGTGTGTTACGGGCTATAGCAGGGCCCGGTGTGTTACGGGCTACAGCAGGGCCCGGTGTGTGACGGGCTACAGCAGGGCCCAGTGTGTTACGGGCTATAGCAGGGCCCAGTGTGTTACGGGTCACAGCAGGGCCCAGTGCGTTACGGGCTACAGCAGGGCCCGGTGTGTTACGGGCTATAGCAGGGTCCGGTTTGTTACGGGCTATAGCAGGGCCCGGTGTGTTACGGGCTATAGCAGGGCCCGGTGTGTTACGGGCTATAGCAGGGCCCGGTGTGTTACGGGCTACAGCAGGGCCCAGTGTGTTACGGGCTACAGCAGGGCCCAGTGTGTTATGGGCCACAGCAGGGCCACAGGGCCCAGATGTTGAGAGAACTTTATCCCGACAGTAAAATGTCGTCAAGGCTTTAAATGCCTTTGAAAGCCCATGAATTAAAAAAAAAGACCTGAGAGCTGGAGGGGATTGAGGGGTCCAGGATGACAAGCCTTGAGCCTTCTCGGACTGGGGACAGCAGATGCCCACCCCACCCCGCTGTGGAGGACCAGCAGCCCCAGCCTGCATCGGACATTTTCTGGCTCCACACAGAGGCTCATCGAGCCACCGAGCCACCAGCCTGAATAACACGTCCATAGTCCATCATCAACAGGCCGACTAGGCAAATGCTAAATCCTGGTCCACAAATGTCACCGCTACAAAAATAAGACTTGAAAATGTTGGAAAAGAGCCTGAGTCAGTTTCCTCCAGAAATTATGTTGGAAGCAAGAAGGTGCCAACTCCTCAGGGTGCTTTGCTACAGTTCTATTTGGTAGCACCCAACAGTGCGAGAAGCTAACAGGAAACGAGACCGCACAGGGCTTAACAAGGTCACTTTGCAGGCGGCCAACCAGGTTCCATCTCTGGCACCGCATAGGGGCTCCTTGGGGGCTCCAGGAGGCTGGAGAAGGACAGCAGTTAGGACACCTGCCTTGCACGTGGCCAACCTGGACTCAACCCCCAGCACCCCACGGCCTCCTGAGCACCGCAGGGCTCAGCCCTGGAGGGCCCCCGGCATCTCCGTGTATGGCCCTCGTGATCCCCAACACTGTCCTTTGGTGAACTGGCGCTGAACTGCCAACCCAGCGGGTTGCATGTCACCAGGAGTGGCCCTGGGTCCCCAAACTCTCCCTGGAGTCCCCACCCCAAAGAAAGGTGAAGGCGGCCAGGAATGTCAAAGACACCGTGTCAGCCATCCTCAGGAATGCGCACTCCTGACGGGCCAAATGTCCCAAGGATATCACATAGACCAGGTGGCTTCTGGCCACGACACCCTGAGCGGGCAGGAGCAGCAGGGGACAGCAGGCGTGGGTGTCCCCAGGAAGGGGAAGGTACTGCCTCAGCTCTCCGACATCCGGCTCTTCCACTAATACCCACTGACGCCTCCCCTTAGCGATTAGGGGTGTCCACAGCCACGGGAGCAAGATCTGAGCAAAGGGGTGCTCCGTGGGGCTCACCCAGGAAAGGCCGCAGGGCACAGGGCCGGGCGCTTTGCTGCTCTACCCCGACACGGCCCCAACCACCAACAGCCTCCGTGGGACTCACGGTCTGTGCGTCGTGAGCAGCCGAGCTGGATCTTCAGCCAGATGTTCTCCCGCTGGCCCCAGTCCCCAGGGGGGCTCCACTGCCCACAGGCGGCCCCGCAGCCCGGCTGGGCCAGCAGAAACTTCCTGCAGACTAGGAGCGGGCAGGGTGGGAAGGACAAGGTGAGACCCGCTCCCCGGGCCCCGAAACCCACATGTCCTCTGCCCTGCCCGGCCCAGGGTGCCTCCACCCCAACTCTCGGGTTCAGGGGCTAAGCAGCACCCCAGAGGGGGCAACTGGAACCCAGACACTGATCCCTGCTCTGGTCACAGGCGCAGGGGGCCCAGGGTGATCCCAGAGCGATCTGTCAGTGCAGAATGAAGACCCCCTGCCCCTGGAGGCCTCTGTCTGGGTGGCTGGTGGGGTCCCCTCGCTGTGGGGTGAGACAGCTCCGGAAGCCGAAGTGGGCACTGCTCACAGGAAGCCTACATGCAATTCTGAGAGTCCCCCAAGCCCTGCCGGCAACAGTCGCTGCACACCACGGGGTTAGACCCAACAAACAAACCCTAACCCTAACCCGCAGGAAGAGAAAAAATCCCGTGCGGCTCGCTTCCGCCGGACGCCACCTTCCATGGTCGCGCCAGCATGCCCGACCGGATGCCGGATTACCTTGCAACATGGCAGGAGAAATCGGGAGCTGATCCCCAAGGCTTCGTCGGCCGGGAACGCCTCGCAGAAGTCCCGGAGCATGGCCAGAGCCAGGCCTTGGCGCCGACGTGTCCTCCTGACGAACACGGTATCGAAGACGGGCAGCAGGTAGCAGGCGCCTGAGCCGGCCCACACAGGCTGCCTGCGGGAAGCGGGAGGCTGAGCAGGGCCAGCGGGTTTTTGGCTTAACGCGGCAGCTGCCACGGGCACTCAGACGTGTGCCGGGGACGCAACCAGGGTCAGCCCCAGGCTGGTGAGAGCCTGTGCCCGCACTGTGCTCTGGTGTTCGGGGGGGTGAGCTGAGCGCCAGGCGCCCAGAATGGAAGACTCTGAGCAAAGAGGTGAGGTCGGCCCAGAGTCGGGCCGCTGATGCCAGCACCAGCAGCTCTGCCGCGCCCAGGGGCCGCCAGAATCCCTGGAGCCCACAGCCAGACTCCGCCCCCACCGACCACCCCCACCGGCAGAACCAGGACCTGGTTGGAAGTGACCCAGCGTCCCGCCCTGCCCTACAACACAAGCCGTCACCAGCTCAACAGCCCCGCAGAGGCCTGCCAGGCTGAGCCTAATGCTCCTGGACTCTCTTTTCCTTTCCGTGTCCCCATCCCAGACCTCTCAGAAGTGACCCAAAAGAAAGCACCAAAAAATAAAGGGAAGGAGGAGCAAGGATCTAACACAGTGGTTCACAAGTGAGGCCTCAAGTTTCACTGAAAAACACACACACACACACACACATACACACACACACACTCAGATATGCACAGGTGCACAGACACACACACACACACACACTGCCACACAGACAGGAAGATGCATATAGACTCATGTACACACTCAGAGACACAGATTCACACACAGAAACACACACAAAGACACACATACACACATGTACACTCAGAGACACAGATGCACACACAGAAACACACACAGACACAGACACACACAGACAGATACACATGCAGACACACACTGCCACACACAGACACACACCGCCACACACAGACACATTTTTGAGCTGGAAGTTGGTGGAAAAGGTGCCTGGGGTGGTCCTGCCCCTCGGGGTCCCCTCACCTCTCCTTTTCAGGGGTGTAAAATCCCACCGCGCCCCGTCCCGCCACAGGATCTTGGCCTGCTCATTCCCCGCGTGAGGCAGAAAAAAACATGTCGTGGTCGTCGCTGTCGCCCAAATTCCGCCTCCAGTCTCCCAAACACGACGACGTTGAGGAGGAACAGCACGAGCCTTTCTCCGAATGACCGAACCTGGGAAGAGAACACGCAGCCCTGAGGCTGAGGGAAGGGAAGCCGGCGGAGGGAATCCTGGCTTAGGAAGCCGGCGCCATGGCAGCTCCCTCTGCTCCCCGAGGGTCTCGCCCCAGAGCCTCAGAAGATAACTGGACCCGGTTGCCAGGGACAGTGCCAGGGCAGTGTCTGTGGTGCCAGGGCCATAGATGGAACGTGGCAGTCGAACCCACACCACCCTGTCCAGAGGCGCACAGAAGCCCCGACCACCCTAAGGAGAGTCACGAGGGGAGATCATGTGACTATCCCCGCCCCAAAGAGCCTTTCCAGTAGTTTCCGCCTGATTAAGTGCAGATCCCAATTTCAGTCCCGGAGGGCTGGGCAGGAGCTGTGGGGGAGCAGGCTGTGGTCAGCCCTTCCACGTGCCCACCCAAGGCCCTGCTCAGGCCCCATTGATGGTCGCTCCAGACCCTCATTCCCCTCCGACAGGAACTGTGGAAAGGGAAGTTGAGTTGAGCATCAGTGAGCGAGCAGGAGCAGGGAAGGCAGGGATGTGAATCTGTGCCCCTTCCAAGACCAAGGGCTATTTTTCGCAAAGACCTGGGTTTGAGTTTTTGCTTGTTTTTCATTTTGTGTTTGTTTGTTTGTCTGTAGCACTCAGGGGTATTCAGGCCTTACCTGTGTGCTCAGGGATCACTCCTGCCGGACTCGGGGGACTATATGGGGCACCGGGATCGAATCTGGTTTGGCTGCATGCAAGGAAAGCGCCTTACCCGCTCTGTTAATTGCCCGCCCTGGGTTTTGGTTCTCCGTTTCCTCCTGGGGGCACCCGCAGTGCTCAGAGGCAGCCAAACCTCGGTTCTATCCCGGCACCGGTATCTGGTCTCCTGAGCACTGCTGCGGTTGGGGCCCGAATCCAAAAAGAGAATTTTAAAACCAAACCTAGAGGAATTTGAGTCTGGGCAGCTGGGACAGTGGGGAGGGCTTTGCCCTGCACGCGCCGACTCAGGTTCTATCGGCGCCACCCCATACAGTCTCCCGGAGCCCTAACAGGAGTAACTCCGGAGCGCAGAGCCAGGAGTAAGTCCCTGAGATTTTCTTTTTTTTTTTTTTTTTTTTTTTTGGGTCACACCCGGCGATGCTCAGGGGTTACTCCTGGCTCTGCACTCAGGAATTTCTCCTGGCGGTGCTCGGGGACCATATGGGATGCCGGGGATCGAACCCAGGCCTGTACAGGCCGGCTGTGTGCAAGGCAAACGCCCTACCCGCTGGGCTATCGCTCCGCCCAGTCCTGAGATTTTCTGGAGTGGCTCCAGCCGAAAAACAAACAAGCCAGCCTACAGGAACACGGGGCGGGGCTGAGGGTGTGTGTGGAAGCTGGAGCTGCATGTTTATTCACTCCAGGCCCCGAATGCGACCCCAACACCACACTGCGCCTGAGCACTGCCGAAGCGGGAATGAAGCCCCCTACACACCCCGTGGCCCACACAGCACCACCGCCCCAGGCCCTGACACTGAAGCACCAGCCCGGGTGTCCGGTGGCTATCGGGACCTCCTGAGCACGGCTGGGGAGCCTCAGCCCCGGAAAGCGAGCAGCCAGCCGCTGGGCTGTTTCCTCACCTCCATCAGACCTTCTCTCGCGGGGCTGGAGGTTCGAGCATCTCTTCCAAGGGCCACCAACGCTCCTTGACATAAACAGCCACCACTGCAGACAGAGCAGAGAGAAAACGGGGCACCCCCCGCCCCAGCAGCAACTCCAGGGCCCAGGGAGAGGGCAGGGCCTCCGAGAGCAACACAGCGACACAGCCCAGAGCGACTTACTCAGGTCGCCTCAGATCCCAGTGCTGAGGGGCGGAAGAGGCCAACAGGGCCTCTGAGACACGCAGGAGAGCCCCAGGTGACAGTGACAGGCTCCGGCTGCCCTGGCCTGCGCATTCAGTCCTGGTGTGGGTGTGGGGGAAAGTCCCCCCAGCTGGCCGCTCCCCCATTTGCCCTCCTCCATCTGCTTGTGACGTGCATAGGGCTGGGCAGCAGGTCACGCTGGTCACATTCGGGGCAGTAACAGAGGAGGAGGGGGACCGTCCACAGACACCAGCGGTCCCATCTTTTCCCCACTGTCCTTCTCAGGGGACAGACCCTGAGCACCCCCAGCTTTGAAGGGCACCCAGAGAGCCGGGTCGAGGATGAGACCCCCTGGAGGACGGTTAGGACCTAGGAGCCTGGAACTCCCTGGGATGACTCCAGGAAATGGCTCACTGGGGGCTCAGCAGAGCTGCAGGGGGGGGGCCACACCCCGGCTCTGCTCCCCAACTACCTGGTACCAGCCAGGGCAGCGGGTGACAGGGCTAAGCACAGGGCTTGCACATGGGGACCCGGTTTACTGCAGACACATTATGACGCCAGGCCACTGCTGCGGGAGGCCTCAGCGTCCCCAGAAAAAATAATTAAAAACTGGGGGTCGGAGCGATAGTGCAGAGGATAGGGCATTTGCCGTGCATACGGGAAAAACTGGGTTCAATCTCTGGCATCCCATAGGGTGCCCCTAACACTGCCAGGAGTAATTCCTGGGTTCAAAGTCAGCAGTAACCCCTGAGCATCATTGGGTGTGCCCCAAGCCAAACTATTGGATGGCAGGCCTAGCTAGCTTGGGAGCTTTGCTGATTTATCTACTCACAGTTTATTTATTTATTTATTTATTTATTTATTTATTTATTTATTTATTTATTTTTGCTTTTTGGGTTATACCCGAGATGCACAGGGGTTACTCCTGGCTCTCCACTCACAGTTTAATCTACTTACATGTTCTTAAGACAGGGTTCACACTAAGATCTCTCTTCTATGTAAACACTGATGAGGATGTGGCAGTTACAGACGCCACCTTGACTCTGAATAACTTCTGACTTATTATACATCTACTAAGACTTCTATGTTTTCTAGATTGGGCACAGCTCCCTCTTTATACCCACTGCACCCAGCGTGGGACAGTTAAAATTTACCAGGAGACTACCACCCAGGCTACGTTGAGACTATCATTTAAGATTATAGGATCATACTAGTTTGCTCTAAAGCAGGCGAGTGTGACCCTTTCAGTATATGGAGAACAAGATACTCAGAATCACCCTGGTGCAGATAATAAATAAGAAGGACCCTGTGGGTACCATCTAGATTACATGAAGCCCATGAAATTAAGATGTATTGCTTTATATCAGCCCCTTCTCTCCAGTGTTTCACATAAGAGATAATCTTGGAAGAAGGGATTAGTCCTTAGATAATCCTTTGTTTATACCTGTAATAGGGTGTGGCACCACCCTTCTACACTCTTCTACTATCTAGAAGTTTTTCAGGGTTCTTTGTTGACAGGACCCTCCCTGAAGTTAGGATTATTTTGGTGTATATAAGGGGACAGATTTGAGGTACACGCTCTGTCTTTGGTAGGACTCTCTCTCAGATGAGATATTCCCACTTTGGTGGGACTCTGGTGGGATCCTCTTTGGTGGGAGACTTGGACTCTCTTGTATGGTCTAAACTCAGACCAGAGCTACAGTTCTTTCATTATATTGGATTGTGGTGGTAGAGCTTTTGTACTATTAAAAGCCTTTTTTGGAACTGTGCTGGACTCATGAGTTTTGATCTGTTCCCAGGTGGCCTTGGAGATAGAAGAGAACTTCTGTCCTGATACTGTTGGGGACCCCAATGGCTCCCCTGACACCAAACAAACAATCAAACAGGCCTGGGAAGTGTTCGGAGAGATAGTACAGATGGGAATAACACCACCTGAGTGATCCCCAACCTCTGAGGAAGCCCTGAGGACAGCCAGATGTGGCCCCCAAAATTTAATAAAATTAGAAAATGAAAATAAAAACTGGGTCAGACAATGGAAACCAAGCAGCGGAGAAGCTGAGGGTCTTCCGTAGGAAACAGGCCCCCTGAGCGGGAGGGGATGTGTGTGCGTGTGTGGGAGAGAGCCGAGGCCCATGGTGGAGGCAGCAGGAACTGGAGGGTTTGGTGCCGAGAGGTGGGAAGGCGCCAGCACAAAGCCCCAGCAACAGGACTGGGAACACAGCACAAAACTCAGAGATTAAAATGCAAAATTCTGGGGCTGCAGCGATAGCCCAACGGCAAGGCATTTGTCTTGCATGCGGCTGGCCTGTACCACCTTGGTTCGATCCCCAGCATCCCATATGGTCCCCCGAGCACCGCCAGGAGTAACTCCTGAGTGCAGAGCCAGGAGTAACCCCTAAGCATCGCGGGTGTGACCCAAAAAAGCAAAAAAAAAAAAAAAAGCAAAATTCTCAGGGGCTGGAGTGATAGCACAGCGGGTAGGGCATTTGCCTTGCATGCAGTGACCCAGGTTCAATCCCTGGCATCCCATGTAGTCCCCCTGAGCACCACCAGGATAATTCCTGAGCAAAGAGCTAGGAGTAAACCCTGGGCATTGCACGGCAGAGCCTGGCAAGCTACCCGTGTCGTATTTGATATGCCAGATACCAGTAACAATTATAGACCTCATTCCCATGACCTGATGGAATGGTTTGAGTCTCTTTATGTTCCTGGAGCAAGCAGGTGCCCTTGGGCTCTACTAGCATGAGACAGGACATATGGAGATGTTACTGGTGCCCGCTCGAGCAGATCGATGATGAACGGGAAGACAAGTGATACAAGTGATTGCGGGTGTGACCCAAAGAGCAAAAATAAATAAATAAATAAAATGCAAAATTCTTGGAGAGGCAGACTGGTGGGAGGGAGGCGGGGGGGCGGTTAGTGGACTGAAAGGGGTGGTGAAGGGGCTGATATTGAAACAATCTGTGCCAAGGCCTGACCACGAATAAATCTGTAAGGCCAAAGTGACTATATTTAAAATAAATAAAGCCCCACTGCACCACCGCATAGCAAGCAAAGAGGTTCCCTTGCACATGGCAAACCCAGCTTCTATCCCAAAATGAAAACGAAAGAAACAACAGAATGCTAAAACACAAACGACAACGCTCCCCCTGTTCTGAAGAAACCAGCACGATCCCTGGACCTTCTGCCAGCCCAAGATCTCACAGCGCCGGGGAGTTGGGGTGCGGAACCGTCTCTGGGGTTCACCAACTCTGAGCCGGGCCCCACAGTCAGTCTCTGGCCTGCCAAGCCCGACCCAGCCGCCTGAGTCACAGAGACCCATAACAAGGAAGCCCCCAAAGAGGCACAACTCAGGGACCACCGTGCAGAGCCCCAGGCCGCCTGCCAGCTGAGCTGCCCTCCGCGGCCGCCCCACCACGGGGGCTCCTTAGCTGCAGGCCGCAGTGCACCACCATCCTTCCTGGGGGGACCAGGGCCTCCAAGACCCAGACAGCTCCTCACCTGTCTTTGTGTCCCGAGGGGTCACCAGGACGAGCACCGTGCCCTGGGGTTGGTCCCGGTGCAGCGGGCAGAAGCGCATGGGCGCCGGCTCAGGCTGAACCTACGAGGGAGGAAAATCAGCGCTGGGTGATTTCGTGACCGTCGGGGCCAAGGGCCAAAGGATCCCAGGCCCTGGAGGTCACTGGAAGGGCAGCGGAATGCAGTGGCCACCTGGAGAAGCTGCTGGCGAGTCAAAATGGAGGCCAGTGAGAATGAATGACCTCCCATGTGGGATATCAAGAGCCATGGCAGGGGGGAGCAGAGGACCGCGGCTTCAGCAGCAGACTTGCCCCTGGAGTGGGGGCAGGCAGGAGTCACACCACAACCGCAGCGGGGCACAGTGCCCGCAAGACGCAGCTGGGCAGGAGGGAACCTGGGACACGGGTGAAGCCACTGGTATGGGAACATCGCTTTCCTGAAAGTCAATCTAATTTCGTAATTCATGGGGATTCAGTCAATTCTTGATCACTTGATCACTTGACATCCTGTTATTCGTCGATTTGCTCGAGCGGGCGCCAGTAACGTTTCCATTGGACCCTATCACGTACCATGTAGCCCAATGGCATCTGCTTGCTTCAGGAATACGAAGAGCCTCAAACTGTTCATTCAGGATCTTGGCGAAGAAGTCTGACCATCTTGTAGGTGGGTGGCCACATATCTTTTGACATTCCGTGGGATCCAGTTGGTAACAGCTCTAGTCCAGAGGTCGTCTCCAATTCGCATTACATGTCCAGCCCATCTGATTTTCGACGCCTTGGCAGATGAGACAGCGTCCCTGACTCTGTTTTTTTCTTTCTTTTTTTTTTTTTTTTTTTTTGGGTCACACCCGCGATGCTCAGGGGTTACTCCTGGCTCTGCACTCAGGAATCACTCCTGGCGGTGCTCAGAGGACCTGACTCTAGATCGTCGAAGGAGGTCGGAGCTCCGGATTCCTTCTCTCACTTGAGTGAGGCGTGATATTCCAAGCATAGCTCTTTCGATTCCTCTTTGGGAAACACAAATAGCATTCTCATCCTGCTTTCATAGGGCCCAGGTCTCTGAGGCATATGTTAATACAGGTGGAGTTGAAGAGATGTGCCCAAGCCAGAGGTTCTTTGTTGCCCCTAGCCTAGGGGAACAATAGTGGTAGAATTGGTGTTGAAATATTGACTACTTGGGGCTGCAGCGATAGTCCAGCGGGTAGGGCGTTTGCTTTGCATGCAGCCCACCGGGTTCAATCCCCAGCATCCCATATGGTCCCCGAGCACTGCCAGGAGTAATTCCTGAGTGCAGAGCCAGGAATAACCCCTGAGCATTGACAGGTGTGACCCAAAAAAAGTAAAAAGAAAAAAAAAAGAAAGATTGAGTACTTATATTGAGAGACCGGAATCCAGAGCTCCAACCTCCATCGGCGTTTCAGAGTCAGGTCCTCTGAGCACCGTCAGAACTCCACCCAGCAGACCAGCCTATCACAGCCCGGCTCGCGCGCCACTTGCGGCCCAGCGGTTCATCAATAAATGCTGGATTTTGAGTTGACTACAAGAGTATGCTACCCACACGGCAGAGGCTGGCAAGCTACCCGTGTCGTATTTGATATGCCAAATACCAGTAACACTTATAGACCTCATTCCCATGACCTGATGGAATGGTTTGAGGCTCTTTATGTTCCTGGAGCAAGCAGGTGCCCTTGGGCTCTACCTGCATGAGACAGGACATATGGAGATGTTACTGGTGCCCGCTCGAGCAAATCGATGATGAACGGAAAGACAGTGAGACAGTGATTGACTACTTGAAATAACTGTACTGTAAACAACTTTGTAAACCACTGGTTTAAATAAAGTTAAAAATATTATTTGAAGATGACCACTGGATAAGAGCCATTACTGACTGGATCCCACGGGACGTCAAAAGATCACATGGCCGCCCACCTACAAGATGGTCAGACTTCTTCGTCAAGACCCTGAAAGAACAGTTTGAGGCTTTTCGTATTCCTGAAGCAAGCAGATGCCATTGGGCTACGCTGGCATGTGAGAGGGACAAATGGAAACGTTGCTATGCCTGCTCGAGCAAATCGACGAATAACGGATGTCAAATGATCAAGTGGTAATTGCAGTCTCTGTCTCTGCTGACGTTTCTCTGTGGGTTCCAGCCTTCTTTTTTTTTTTTTTTTTTTTTTTTTGGGTCACACCCGGCAATGCTCAGGGGTTTCTCCTGGCTCTGCACTCAGGAATTACTCCTGGTGGTGCTCGGGGGACCATATGGGATGCCGGGGATCGAACCGGGCCAGCATGGGCCGGCTGCGTGCAAGGCAAACGTCCTACCCGCTGGGCTATCGCTCCGCCCCGGTTCCAGCCTTCTTAGGGTCTCCTTGGTGCCAGGAAGATTTTATCAGGCCTAGGCTTGAATTCTTGCAGCTTTGGGACAATCGGATTTATTACTTCTAAGAAATTCCATTTGCCGTGCCCCACCCCCATCTATCTGCCCGCCCCTTGGTCACTTCCCAGTCCTGAGAACCGAGCAGGACGTCCCTCTGCTGCCCCCTGCCCCCAACAACCGGGTTACGGGCCGACCAAGGAACCAAGAAGGGGAAAGAGAGAAAGGTCTGTCTCCCTCCCCAAGCCTGTATCCCACCCACCTGCTCCCCGGTGGGGGAGAGAGACCACCTCTTGGGGCGGCCGGGTGCCTGCCTTGAGAGTCTCCAGGTAAGCCAGGGCTGATTCTCGAAATGCTTCCGGGTCATCCTCCAGAATATCCACTGGGAAGCCGCCTGCAAGGGAAAGGGAAGCTAAAGGAGAGCACCTTGGGCTGAGCCCTGTGGGCACTGATTCCCGGCTTTTCCTCCTGAACGTAGCTGAGCAAAGACCGGGCTGGAAACCTGATGTTTCCAGGCTGATACACATGTGGAAAGTCACCAAAACTCAACCTAACAAACTCAAAATCTCTGCACAACACAAAAGTCAACGAGAGGGCCAGAGCGTTTGCCTGGAGGGCATTTGCTTTGCATGTGGCCCACCCAGGTTGGATCCCTGGCATTTCATAGGGTGCCGGATCACTGCCAGGAGTGACTCAGTGCAGAGTGAAAGGCATCAGCATCAGTTCAGGAAGGGGTGGGGACAACTCAGCTGAGCCTGAGAGCTGCCATTTAGGAGGACAGGTAAAGGGGCCGCAGCAGCAGCGCGTTTCTGCCCCCGGCTCTTGCACATCAAAGCCTGCAAACCTACCCAAGGGAGTCTGCCGCACGGGATGCAGGAAGTCTGCGGTCGGCCAATCTTAGAAAAGTCCCAAGACAAACCCCCAGATGGCGTAGGGGGCACAAAAAGCCAGGGGCAACAAATCAGAAAAAAGACAAACATCAGTGGCGGACCAATTCCTGGAAACACCTAAACCCCTTAGCTTACCGCACCCTACAGCACTAGGTCAGGCGGTGCCAATCGACTGAGAACGTACCATGGGAAAGTGAAAAACTGGTGCTCGCACCCCAAGGGGAGTGACCTTGTGGTTTTAGGGCTTATAAGGAGCTCTAACATCAGAGTAGGGGTCACTCTCTTCCTAGAAGGACAGCCCTGACTTGTCAGTTCTGGGCTTGGTCAATGCTTGCTTGGCCAAGCATTGTGGCTACTTAATAAAGCTTTTTTATTTTTTGGTCACACCAGCAATGCTCAGAGGTTACTCCTGGCTCTTCGCTTAGGAATTACTCCTGGTGGAGCTCGGGGGGACCATATGGGATGCCGGAGATCGAACCGGGTCGACTGCATGCAAGGCAAATGCCCTCCCGCTGTGCTATCGCTCCGGCCCCAAAGCTTTTGTTTCAAAGCTTTCTGCTTTGAGTCATCTTTTGGGTACTGGACCCTGAGCACTGCTGGGGGTGGGGTGCCCAAACAAAACAACAGTAACAACAATAAAGAGATTATTTTGGATTGCTGGGCAATGCACTCAGGCAAACTGGCAAGTATGTTGGGGGTCAAGAAGCACAGAGCCAGGGGACGCGGGTGAGCGCGCCAGGAACAGAAGGACAAGTAAACACATTCTTGGGTCATTTCATTGGTTTTCATGAGCCTCTGACTGTCAACACGTTCTTTGCAAATAATCAGATGGTGGTGGTGGTGATGGGGAGCTGGAAGAGCGGCCAGACCAGGCTGTCAGACACGCTGAGCCCCACGTCCCGCCAATGGCCAGAGGCGAGGTATTGAGAGCAGCACTCACGGGAGACTGGAGGAGAAACGTGGGCAGGCCGTCCACCCAGATCAGGACCCCTTAGAGAAAACGCAGCTTCCCAGGGCTAGAGAAGTACGTCAGGGTGCTGCCTTCCATCTGTGTGCGAAGCCCACACAGCCTCACACTACTGGCCGGCCAGGCTCACCCACCGGAACGCTCGAGAAACAGAAAACAGGGTTAATCATCCACCTTCTGTGGACAAAGTCTCTTGGCCACCAGCTAGGAGAGAGCGTGAGAGAGAAGTCGGGGGAGCTGCCGACACCCGTCTGTTATATCTGTACTTAGCATTTCCGGTGACGGATGCTGTCAACCGGTGGAGCCCCACAAGCACCACCTGAACGTGCTGCTCTCAGAGGTGGAAGCAGAAGGTCTACCTCGGGGGCGTCTGTCTGGGGTTGGGATGACAGCCCGACGCTGAGATTCCCAGCAGCACCGCTGAGGTCTCATCCCCACTCGAGGTCCCCATCTCTGCCCTTGTCTGTGGCTCTGTGTGTGGCCCAGCCTTCCCTCTGCCCAAAGACACCCCTTAGAGATAATAAGGGGCTGGGCGAGCTAGTCCACTCAGGCAAACTGGCAAATATCTTGGGGGGTCAAGGAGCCTGGAGCTGGGGGTCCTGGAGGAGAGAGCCAGGCAATTATTCCTGGTGGTGTTTGGGGGTCTATATGGGATGTGGGAATTGAACCTGGTCGGCGGTGTGCAAGGCTGGCTGCAAGCCGCCCCTGCTGCATTATCGCGCCAGTACAGGAGGGAATGCAGGAGGGGATGCTATAGGGTCAAAGGGGAGACGTCGAGGGCACCTGAAGTCAGCATCTAGCACGGTCCCCAACAGTATTGGGGTTTGGCGAGGTCCCCAGCTGTGTCTGGGCCGACAAGGACGAGCGTTCCCTCAGTTGAGATAAAGGAACCAGACCACAGGCTCTGAAAGGCTCTTTAATCTGTCTTCTCTCCCTCCTCTCTCCACCTCATTCCAAGAACCTCCCTCCAGGGACCTCTCTCTCCCCTCTGGTTCTCCAGGAGGCCTCCCGGGAGTCACCCCTGGGTCCTTTTATAGCCGCCCAACCAGGCTCAGAATCCCGGCCTGTTTTTAACGGTTTTCTTAACTATCACCTACAGGGGTTATCCAACAACCTTGACCCCAGAGCAGAGGGAGGAGGACAGAGAAAGAAACTGTGGTGGGGAAGAAGGAGCTGAGAAGTAAGTGTGTGTGTGTGTGTGTGGAGGGGGCCACAGGGGGCGCGATAGTCAAGGGCCTTGGGTGCAGAGACAGCAGAGCGAAGGCCAAGTCCCCAAACTGCAGAGCCACTAACAGTGAGGCAGGAGATCCAAACTACAACCAAACTTCAAAAGGTGGTTATGGGCTGGAGTGATAGCACAGCAGGGAGGGCGTTTGCCTTGCAGGCAGCCAACCTGGATTTGATCCCCAGCCTCCTAGATGGTCCCCCAAGCACTGCCAGAAGTAATTCCTGAGTGCAGAGCCAGGAGTAACCCCTGAGCATCACGGGTGTGACCCATGAGACAAAAAAAAAAAAAAACAAGAGCTGTTAAAGGGGTCTGATGGGAGTTTGGGCCGCTGGGGGTGGCGGGTCAGCTGGGGTCACTGGTGGTGGGTCAGCTGGGGTCACTGGTGGCGGGTCAGCTGGGGTCACTGGTGGCGGGTCAGCTGGGGTCACTGTGGAGGAAGCTCTCACTAGGATCACAGTATGCCAAAATCTCAACAGCGAGTAACTTTGCAACTCACAGTGACTTAATAAAATAGCATTTTTAATTTTGGCTTTAGAGCCACACGTGGTGGTGCTCAGGGGCTGCACCTGGCTCTGCACTCAGAAATCACTCCTGGTGGTGTTTGGGGGATGCTCTAGGATACCGGGGATCAAGCGTGGGTTGGCCACATGCAAGGCAAGCACCTTCCTATCTGTTCCTTCTCTCAGACCCTAAAATAGTCATTTCTTAAAATGTTAAGACAAAAAATAATAAATACCAGAGCACTTTTGCCATGCACATAGCTTAAGTGGGCCAAAATCTCCAATCCACCCCCTCTTACTGAGTAGGCAGGTGAGCTGGGAAAGCTATTCCCTTTGGTCTAAGGATTGTGAATCAGTCACCAACTTCCCAGAAAGAATCTCCAGCACACACATAAACATCATAATTAACTACCCCTGGGAGCAGACTGCCTGCAAGTCCCAGGGGGCCCCAAACAAAGCAAACAATGAAATCTTAGCGTCCACTGCTCCCCCATCTCCAAAACACAGATGAAATTCTGTCTCCATCCCTGACCAACCCACTCTCCGCTAAAAGCAGGTGGGGCCTCAACTCTGGTCACCCTCGGGGCTGGCGAGCCTGAAGGCAGAGGCGCATCCCTGGGGAGGGTCACAGCCTGGATTGGGGACCGAGTGCCGGGGGCGCAGGTCGGTCGCCCACCAGGGACACGTGCTGGGCACGTGGGACCCCTCCACGACCCCAAAGGCACCTGCTGGGCAGCGGGGGACCCCTCCACGACCCCAAAGGTACCTGCTGGGCAGCGGGGACCCCTCCCTACCCGCATCCTCCGCAGACACGCGGAGAAAGACGCAGAAGCGACGGCGCCTCTCCGGGAACTCGCGACGCACGTCCAAGGGCTCCGATCCAAATGCTCGGCCCAAGCACCGTATTGTCCCCCGAGCTCCTCCGAGAGTGGCCCTTAGCTCAGAGCCCCCGGGCACCGCCAGCCGTGGTCCCCCAACAACAAATGCTGGGTCCCGGCCCGGCGAGGCCAGGAGGAGCCCCCGCGCGCGCGTATCGGCTCCCCGGGGACCACAGGCGCGAACCCCAGCCCGGGGCACGCACTCGCTCAGGACCCCACAGCTGGCCAGCGGTGCAGCATGGGGGAGACCTGGACGCCCCGGAACCGGAGCGGCCCAACGGGCCTCCGGGGCTGTTTCCTGCGACAGAGCGGGGACCCCCGAGGTGGCCCCCTGCGTTGAGACGCGGACAGCAGCGCGGAGTGGGACCGACACGCAGCGGGACAGGAGCGCCCAGGCCCACCGCCTGCCCCGCGCCCGATTCCCCCGCGCCCGCAGGTGCGCAAGGCGGCGCCCCGCCGCAGCCAAGTTCCTCCCGCGGCCCGCGGTCCCCTCACCTGAGGCTCCGCCCGCGGCCGCCGCTAGCATGTCCAGAGCAAATTGCAGGCCCCGCACCTCCCTGGCCACGCCCCTACGTCCAGCCACGCCCCTAAGCCACGCCCCGTCGCGCTCAACCCGCTTGGCCACGCCCATTAACCCCGCCCCGTGGAGGCTTACTTATTTGGCCACGCCCCAATGCAGACCGCCCCGCCCATTAGCTCCGCCCCGTCGAGTCCTACTTATTTGGCCACTCCCCAATGCCGACCGCCCCGCCCATTAACTCCGCCCCGTCGAGTCCTACTTATTTGGCCACGCCCCAATGCCGACCGCCCCGCCCCCGGACGCCTCTGTCTCGCCTGAGCGACCTCCTCGGCCCCGCCCTGACCGTCCCTCCTAGCCCCACCTCCTTGGCCACGCTCCCACGTGGGCTGCCCAGTCTCGGGACGGCCCAGTCCTGGGTCACTGGGATTGCCCCAGCAAGCTTCCGTTGCACCGCGCGCTGCTGGCCTTGTCCTTGGCAGAGTGCGGCCTGGAGCTTTCGGCCGGCCCAGCCACTGAAACCTGACTCATGGGGAGGGCAGTGGGGGCAGCTCGTCCGACGGTGCGCGGTGCCTCACCTGCGCCTGGGCCGGCGGCCTCTGACTGCATGTCCCGCCGACTGCTGCGGAGCCCGCTACGGCCTAGCCCCTCCTCCACGGCCACGCCCCTGGCCGGACCGCCCCGCCCAATGGCCACACCCACCTCCTGGGCCACGCCCCTGGTTGGATAGACCCGCCCCCTCTAGTCCCACCCACACCACGCCCCTGATCGGACCGTCCCGCCCTATATCCGTGTCCTAGGCAGATAGCCCCGCCCTGACTGGCCCCACCTGGTTAGCCAGCCGCTGTGCCCCTACGCCGACCACCTCTGGGCAGCGTCTTCCTTGGCCCCGCCCCTTGTCGTCCCATCACGTCTGGCCACACCTCATTGACCGCGCACCCAGGCCAGTCGCCCCGCCTCCAGGGCGGCCCAGCCCTGGCTCCTGACCTAGTACATCTCCCGGTTCCCTCATTTTCTCCCCGTCCCCGGATGCAGGTCTGTTCCCAAACCGACACCCACCCGAGGCTAGCTCCCACCCCTTGTCTCCCCGCTTCCCATTTCTCAACGAGTTCACTGCCTTCCTGGAGTCTCCACCTTGGAGGACTATGTTTTATTCCGGGCCTGGGGAAGGACACTGCTTGGGGCATCCCACACTCCAGCACCTAGCCGGACCCCTCTGTGACCCCTCCCACACTTTCCTGTTAGGTAGAAAGACTCTTTATAAAGACTCCTTTCTGGATACTTTATGAAGTTCAGAAATGCAGGAGGGGGCTGGGGTGGCTCATTGGGCTCCACGCTTGCTCTATACTCAAACCCAGGTTTCACCCTGGCACCTCTAATCCCTCAGCCAAACCGAGAGGGGCCCAGTCCCTCTGAAAGAAGCCTCAGTTTCCCCGTGCCAGTGAGAGAAAGCCCACGCCTAGATCGGTCTGCCCAGCCCTCGCAGAGTTGGAAATATCACTGTTTCCTCTATCAAGACGTTCCATC
Source organism: Cryptotis parvus (assembly GCA_021461705.1). NCBI lineage: Eukaryota > Metazoa > Chordata > Mammalia > Eulipotyphla > Soricidae > Cryptotis > Cryptotis parvus. Next base: position 26,631 of record JAJIBD010032189.1, read on the forward strand.
TCTCCCCCATCACCTCACACACGATGCACCCCTGAGGTTCTATCCAGCATCCCGGGGCTCCCCAGGAACATGAAACTCTGCCCTGGAGTCTAGGCTGACAGGGAAACTCAGACAATGAGCCATCCTGGAGTCTGGGCTGACCGGGAGACAGAGATCACTGGCAGTTAGGCCTGGAAGACTGTTTTCACCCTGGCAGAGGAGAAAGAAGCCGCGGTTTCCCCTTGCCGCCTTCCCCCACAGCCCTGACACGCATTTCATTCCCAAAGTCCTGCCGCAGTGGTCCTAGAAATATCCTGGACCATAAACTGTCCAGAGCCCAGGCTTACAGGGAGATAAGGGGCAGCATTTCCAGAGAGGCTGAGAGCAGCCAGCAACCTGTCATTTTCTGGCATTTTGTAAACACTCGCCACCCGATAAGGAGCTCTTAAAAAAGGCCTACACACACCCGCCTTATCTCAACTTCGTCCTACAGTAAGTTCCTCCACACTGGGGAGCTTCTTGTCTCTTCTACTTTCCAATAAACTTTTCTGCTTTCCAACGCTCAGTCTGAGCATCTTTGTTACACAATATTTTCATCCCTGGTTCTGGAGTGGAGGTTCTAGCAGGGGAGCGCAGCTACTTGTATACCCTCAACCGAAGACCGGTCCGTCTCTATTCGGGAAGGCCGTCCTCTTCGACCGGCGCGCAGCTTCGGGAGACGCGCACATGGAGCAGTGAGGGAGGAAGGGGACACCCGCCTAGCCAGCCAGATCAGCCGAATCAACCCTGGCTATCAATGGGGTGACAGATGCTGCAGCCAGGCCGCCCTCACATCCTCACATTGCACGGCAGAGCCTGGCAAGCTACCCGTGTTGTATTTGATATGCCAAATACCAGTAACAGTTATAGACCTCCTTCCGGAATGGATTGAGGCTCTTTATGTTCCTGGAGCCAGCAGGTGTCCTTGGGCTACACTAGCATGAGACAGGACGCATGGAGATGTTACTGGTGCCTGCTGGAGCAAATCGATGATGAACGGGAAGACAGTGATACAGTAATACAGTGGTTCTGGAGTGAAGTATCGTGGGTAGGAAGTTTGCTTTGCACCTGGTGGACCAAGGTTAGACCCCTGTTGTGTTCATTGCCAATTCCCAGGTTCTTCAAGATTTTCAATATTTTTGAGAAAGAATATACATATGGGTCTCTCAAACCAGACTGGTGTATATATATGTATATATATATATATATATATATATATATGTGTGTGTGTGTGTGTGTGTATGTGTGTATATAGGTATATATAGGTGTATATATATACCTATATATACCTATATATACCTATATATACACACATATGTATGTATATAGGCATACACAGGTATACATATGTATGTATGTATGTATGTATGTATGTATGTATGTATGTACCTGGTGATGCTCGGGAAACCCTATGGAATGCTGAGGATCAAACCCTGATTGTCCATGGACAACGCAAATGCCCTCCTGGCTGTACAATCGCTCCGGCCCCTTTTTATTTATTTTCTGACGTTTCTGTTGGGGGTGGGTTCACACCCAGTGGCTGCCCCCAGCAGTGCTCAGGGGGCCACGGGGAGCCGGGTCTTTCCTCCCCACTCCCTCCTGGAGGTTCAGGGACCGCGGGCGGTGCTGTGGCTCGCCCCTGGGCCCCCGTGCCCGCTGTCCTGCGTCCTGAGCCCGAGCTGAGACTCCACCGCGGCCGCGTGCTGTGGGGGCTGAGACCCGACGTCTCGGCTTCGTGGCGAACTTCGCTGTTGCAGAAGCTCCAGGGCCAGCGGCGAGCTCAGGCCTCGGCACACAGGGCTGGGTGGGCCTCCTCCTGGACCTGCTGGTCTTGCTTCTGTCCCGGCGCAGCGCCCGCCCGCCCGGGCATCCAGCCGGTGCCAGCCTGAGTCTGGGGCGGGCACTGCCAGCTGCGGGGGCAGGTGCTGGGGTGGCTGCCCCTCTGGACCGTCCAGCCGCCCCGAGTGCTGGATGTTTTCCTTCCTTCGAGCCTGCAGCTGAGTCTGAGCTGGCGCAGGTGCCCTGGAGGACACGGCCAGGGGGGCCACAGGACACTTGTTGTGTCTCCGCGCCTCGAGCGCCCCTTGCGGCAGCCGGCGGAAGCGCGTCTCTCAGGCCGCTGGCCGGGGCAGGGGGCGTCCCAGCAACTGCGCGCATCATCCAGGGAAATTCCCCTTAGGGCCACACGGTGGCAGTCTTGCACAAGCCAAAATTCGGCTCTGGACTATTAGGGGCCGGGGCGACTCACCAAGTGCGGCAGGTAGGGAGGGCGTTTGCCTTGCACGCGGCTCACCAGAGTTTGATCCCCGGCACCCTGTGGCATCCCACAAGCCCTGCCAGGAATGATCCCTGAATACTAACCTGGAAGTAAGCCCTGAGCACCACTGGATGGGCCCCAACTATCACTATCTATCTTCCCGTTAATCATCTATTTGCTAGAGCGGGCACCAGTAACATCTCCGTATGTCCTGTCTCAAGCTAAGTAGAACCCAAAGGCATCCGCTTGCTCCAGGAACATAAAGAGCCTCAAACAATTATATTAGGTCATGGGAATGACCAAATATAAATGTTACTGCTAATTGGCATATCATTGCTACACGAGCAGCTTGCCAGGCTTGCCCTGAGGGTGGCATACTGTTGTAGTCACCTCTAAATAAAACATTTATTGATGAACCGCGTGGCCGCTAGCGGCAGCGCGAGCCGGGCTGTGATAGTCTGGTCTGCTGGGTGGAGTTGGGTTTAGTAAAAAAGAAAAGAGTCATGAACATTAGCACTATTATAAACAGTTATCTAAATTACAATTAAAAATAAATATTTAATTTATTCAATTAAATTTTTTCTACTACAAAATGAAAAGACAAGCCTCAAACTGGGGGAAAGATATTTTTTAAAAGTTATGACCATGAAAGACTAATGTTCTGGGGGGGAAAATCTATATCTATATAGATAATCTATACTTGAATATGGATTATATGCTTTCACAAGGTATATAATAAAGCATTTTATATGCACATAAAGACATTTTATATGCAATTATTTCTATTTTTTTTTTTTTTTGCTTTTTGGGTCACACCCGGCGATGCTCAGGGGTTACTCCTGGCTCTGCACTCAGGAATTACTCCTGGCGGTGCTCGGGCGACCATATGGGATGCGGGGATCGAACCCAGGCCGGCACAGGCCGGCTGCGTGCAAGGCAAATGCCCTACCCGCTGGGCTATCGCTCCGCCCCATATGCAATTATTTCTATAATTTTATGAGAAAAAATAAAGCTACTTCCAAACAAACAAACAAAAAAGAACAGTGGGGTTAATTATGAGAAAATCTCTGAATTTAAGAGACAGATGCCTGCTTCACTCAGGAAGAAAAGGAAAACAAGAAAACCACATCTTTTGAGCCCTTACTGACTCTTAACAGTTTTGTAGAGACAAGATCCTTCACATTCCTCAAAAAGAACTGAGACATCCACCATCCTAGAGAGGTTGTCAGTGAGATGATAAACAAACATTCAGTGAGCCAGAGCCCACTCAGCTAGAGTCTCACAATGAGAAAAAGTTGAAATTAGCTAAGGGCCCCAAAGCAAAACTAAATACAAGAGAATGGTAGGAAGCTGACTGTGCCTAGCCAAGACATCCCCGCCTCCACCCTATGGATGCGGGCTGCTCCCCCTCCCCACCCCCCCCCCCCCGCTGTCGCCCAGTCCAAGAAATGGGCCTTGCAGCAGTGCTCAGCTCAGCTCCCCGCGGCCTTCCAATAATGGAGGGGAGGCCTAGAGAACCCCCGTTTTGAGAGTCCCCCTTGGCGGTTTCTCACCGTCAGTCCAGATATTTGGGAAACTCACCAAGTTCTCATTTTGGTTGCAGGTAGGGGCATTTTGGGGCCACCCCAGTGACGTTTCCTGGGGGGTACAGGCACGTGGCACAGAAATGACGCTCAGGGTTTCGTGGACAAGGTGCCTGTGTCCAGCTGCTGCCCAGGCCTGACCATCGCACACTGGCCTTGCAGATTTCATGCAAACAAATTATATTTTAATTAAATGGGGGAGTGGGGTGGGGAGGAAGTGATGTGATCCCTGAGTGACACTTATCAGAACATTGTGCCGCTGTAACGGAAGAAAGGGGTGCTTGGGCCAGAGTGACAGCAGAGCTGGGGAGGTGCTGTCACCGAGCGTGTTCCGGCACACATGAGCATGACGTGGTGATTGGTTGCTTGTGGCCCACCGGGTTCAATGTGATCCCGGCATCCCAAGGGGTCCCCGAGGACCACCTGGAGTAATTTCTGAGTGTAGAGACAGGAGTAACCCCTGAGTATCACCAGTTCCCCGCCCAGAAAAAAGGGGGTACAAGGCTTCTGTGGCCATCTGTACAGTGATAGACGCTAACAGGTGCGTCTCCTCCCTCGGCCCTTGGTTGGGAGCTTGTGCCTGACATGTAATTTCCCCTGATCGGTCTGGGGTGGGGGGTACACTCCATTTTCTGACCCAATTGGGGAACTTTTAACTTCTTTGGGTCATACCCAACAATGCTCAGGCATTACTCTTGGCGGTGCTCAGGGAACCCTATAGGATGCTGGCTCACACCGAGGTCAGCTGTGTGCAAGGCAAGTGTCCTACCTGCTGTCCTATTGCTCCGGCCCAATTCAGGAACATTTGTTGCCGATTGCCTTGGAACTCACTGACGTTTCCCGGCAGCTCTCTTCCCCTGGACAAAAATGCCAATGATGGGGCTGGAGCAATAGCACAATGGGGAGGGCGTTTGCCTTGTATGTGGCTGACCGGGGATCAATCCCGGCATCCCATATGGTCCCCTGAGCACTGCCAGGGGTAATTCCTGGGCGAAGGGCCAGGAGTAACCCCTGAGCATTGCCTGGTGTGACCCAGAAAGCAAAGGCCAATGCTGAGCGGACAGTGCCTGCCATCCCGACACAGCGACATCCTACATCCTCTGCTACATCCTCCTTTGGCCAGACGTGGTCAGAGGAGCATGCAAAGTGTGTTCGCAGGCAATGGCATGAGGGACTTCCTTCCCTGCCTTTCCGTTTTCTGAGGTTAAATCACGCGAGACGCCGGATGGTTTTGCTAGGCATCCCTGAGTGACGTCCAGGCTGAACAGGTCAGAAATCCAGCCAGACCTCCACGAAGAACCTCCCAGACAACACAGCGAGCCCAGCTGATCTGCCTCAGAAGCATGGAGAACCTTCTAGAAGGCTGGAAGGAACAAATCCAGAGACCCCAAAAGAAATGCATACAGAATACTTTTATTTAACTTAAAGCATGTAGTACTTTAACTACTAGAAAAAAGCAGAGTAAGAGAAACTTAAGTAGCCGTCGCTTCAGCCATTCAAAATAGACAAAAAGTTTTTTTTTCCCCATAAAGAATTCAGAGTATAATGCAATAACAGGAATAAATCCATACAACAGAATATACAAAACCATTTTGAAATTTTTTTAATCTACTGAATTTTTTTTTATAGAAACAGGAAAAAAAGTTTTTTTTTTAGGAAGAATTTATACAGAGAAAAGTCATAGCGTGTAACAAATTGGCCACGTGATGACAATTTTTGTGGGTTTTTTGCAACTTTTTTAAAAAAACTTTTTCAACAAGAAAACTCAGAAAATGCATTATATGCGATGCATTCGATCCAATGGCCTTCTGTGGCTTGAGTTTTAGTTTTTAGTTAGTTTTTTTTTTCCCAGAGGTAGACAAACCCTGGCAAACAGCCCACCTCAACCTCAGAAAGCAGCCAGGTTTTTAGTTTTTGCCAAGCACTGGGGTTTATCTATACCACAAGCATCTAAATTAAGAAATTGAAAACAAAGCCCCAATTCTCTGTGGACCTTTCTCCCACCAAGGGCAAATCCACGAAGATCGCAGGGATGGGATCGAGACAGGTGATTAGTGGCCCCCTAGGAGGCGTGAACGGAGGGAGACTGCTGGGGCCGGCAGCCCAGTGAAGAACCAAATCAGTTGCATGTCACCAACACGCTTACAAGGTTTTTGGTAAGAAAAAAAAGTTTTCTGGGATCGGATGAGGGCTCTCAGCCTTACATAAAAATAAACGGGGTCTCTTCCTTGCTCCTTTATTTTTTTAATTTTAATCTTTTTTTTCCTTTTTTTTTCTTTTTCTTTTTTTTTGTTTTTGGTTTTTGAGCGTACCAGGTTACTGGCTTGGTGCTTGGGGTAGGGAGTAGGGTCGCTTCCGGCTGTCTCAGGGGCACCAGACTTTGCCAGAGATCAAACCTGGGTGTCCTGCAGGCCCGCAGACCCTTGGAGCCATCTAGTGGCCTGTTTTCTTGCTCTGACGAGGCCTTCATCACCCAAGGAAGGCTTGGGAGGCCAGTGGCTTGTGGGTCTCTTAACGGCCTTTGTTCCTACTACATCTGCTTGTGGGAATGGTGAGGGATCAGGGTCCACCCCTCAGAGCTACTATGCCACAAAGAAACACCCACATGCTGAGGGTGGGGGCCACCCTTGCCCAGTGGGCCTGGTACAGCACGTCTCTGCCTGTTTCCTTGGCCAGTGAGGTCCATGCCTCGAAAACAAAATGGCCAGAAGTAGCGGATCCCCTTCTGAACAGAAGGTTCGGAAGATCACGATACAGAAGATACAGAAGTATACTTTATTTTTAAAAAATGTGTGGGAAAGGTCTGGGGGCCACACCTGGCTGTGCTCAGAGCTTACTCCTAGCTCTGTGCTCAAAGATCGTTCCTGGCAGGGCTTGGGGGCTGTGTGGGATGCGGGGGATGGAACCCTGCGGCTGCTTCAAGGCAGGTGCCCTCCCACGGCCTGATGTCCTGGGCCCCAGAGTATACTTCATTCATCCTCAGAACACGCAGAAAGTGGCAGAGGGGTGGGTGAGGTGGGATGGAGGTGGAGGGAAAATCCTTTATTATTTTTTGGCATACTGTAAAGCTAGCTAGTAAACAGGCATCCTAAAAAAAATAATATATATTTATATATGGATCACAAACACACTTGCACACGCAGAGAGAAAAAAAGTGTCTTTAAATTATGTTCGGCGATTACCTACGATAGCTGTCTTATAAAATTACCCTATGTTCTTACAAAAAAGAAAAAAAGAAAGAAAATGCGATGGAACATTGAATTAGTTCTTGTAAACCAGATCTTCGTCAACTGACTACCCGTAATCTACTGGACAGAGCCTTACTGAAAATGCTAATGAGTGAGTAATGAAACAGATGTTTGCTGGGAGGAAGTGGACGGACACTAACGTGGAACGTGGACGTACAGATGGGTCAGCATTATGTTCTCGCATCATAGTAAAAAAAGAATAAAAAGAAAAAACAAAAAATATATATCAAACAAAAAACCAAACCAAGCAATAAAAAAACAAAAGCAAAAACAAACGAAAAAAAAACCCGCCCCAGCACCCCCATATCGGATGGGTGGGCTCGGCCCACGCTACTGAGGCGTTTTCAAAGGCGGAGGTTGGGTTTGTTGGCTGGAACCAAACAGCCGGGCAGCGGTGGAGCCTGCCGCAGGTCTGATCCCTTCAAACCGTCGCATGCAAAGAGGCAGCCTCGCTGCTGTCAACCCCATCCGCTTCACGACGATGATGCTGACGGCGACTTTCAGAGGAACCTTTATCTGCTTTTTCTGCCTCCACCGGCCCCATACGCTGCTGGAAGCGCCGCCGTTGGGGGGAAAACGCCCCTGGCCGGGCCCTTGAGCATCGCTGGCGTCAGAGCCGCTTCCCACCGACAGGCGCTCCCCAAGTCCTCGTTTGTACCCCGACTCCTTCCAAGGGGCTTAAGGCAGTGGGGTTTTCCCTCACTGGTCCTGAAAACTGGGGGCTCCTGTCCATCTCTCCCTCTCTCTCTCCTCCCGCTGGGCCCAGGGGGACGAGAACACGGCCTGTGACTCAGAAACGCATCTGAATGGACGCTGAGTCTAACCCCAAAGTTTGAGCGTCTTTGGGGTCCCGGCCGAGGGCAAGGTGGTGGAGCGGCTCTCAATGGGGGCTTGGGGGGGTGGGGGCCACACGCCTGCATTTGGGGAGACTCTTCCACGCTGTCTGCCCTGCTGGCGGGACCCTCTGGACTCAGTGCCCATTTGGCACCGGTCGAGCTTTGGGACCTGGCTGCCACGGTGGCCAGCATCACCTTCTGCATCCCCGAAACGCAGGGAGGGAAAGGCTTGGTGGGGGCCCCGGACCAGACCCTGGTTCCAGCCCGGGTATGGCCATCCGCTGCCCACCCCGGCACACCGGTGAGCACCAAGCGCTTTACCAAAACCAAAGTTGCCACCCCTGCCGCTGCTCCTGGGTCTCTAAGCCGTTTTGACTCTGCCTAAGGCCACTCTGCGGGGTGGGAAGGTGAGACCCTGCATCAGGGGGCACCGACCGCCCCACCCCGCCACACCAACTATATCTCACGCTTTGGCATTGCCTGAACAAGACCCCGGGCCGGGTCTTGCTGCCACTGAGAAGGCTGAACCCCGCCCTCCCCACTGGCAACTCACGGCTGGGGGCAGAGTGGCCGTTTGGCGACCACGTCTGCACCGGTCTGTCCCCCAAGCCACTGGGCCGACCAAGCGCCAACTCGGCCCCAGCCTCTTGCTTGGAGCGAATCGAGGCGGGGCAGCACCGAGCGGCGGCCGCCAGCACATCCAGACCATGGCGGGGTTCAGGCTGGCCCCGCACGCACTAAAGCCCGCCGATCGGGCGCCGCAACATTTCTGCCTTGGGGTTCCCAAAGCGTCTGTTCCCGGGGACGACACCTGCCTGGCGATTCCTTTCTACTGCAAGAAAGACCACCGGCTTGAGACACGTGTGAACCGATCCCCACCCCCTTCGATGGACGAGGCTCACGAACCCCGGGATCCGCTAAACGCGCTGTAGAAATCCAGTTATGGAAATTGGGGAGGGAGGGGAGAGGGGTGTGCGAGAGAGACTCGCTGCTCTGTGGAGGAACGCGGGGAGGGGGGTCACAGGCCCGGAGGGAGTGGATCTGGGGAGCCCCCACCCACCCCCCACTTTGGAGAAAACCTCTTGCCCGGTGGCCCCGGCCTGTCAAGGCGCCCTTTCCCCGTGAACGGTAGCAGCAGGGGGAATGGGAGAGGCTCGGGGGCCTGCAGGTGGCCGGGGCTGAGGGTTTACCAGAGGCCCCCGCAGGGAGATACTCCAGCAGAAACATAGGAATGCCGCCCCATCTGGACACAGCCGGTCCCCCAAGAGAGGAAGTTTGGCATCGTGACTGCCCCAGAGCTAGGCCCCCTCCCACCCGCACACACACACTCGGGCCGAGCCCACACCTCCGAGGCTCTGTGGTAGCCAGGGAGGTGGGGTGGGGGGCTGGGCTAGGCGGCGGGGCGCAGCCCTGAGTTCTGACACCTCTTGAAAGCCAGTGAGAAGACAGGAGACAGAGACAGCTCAGAGACAGTCCAGAGACAGCGGGCGGGCGGGGAAGGAGGACGAGGGGGGGGCGCTGCCCCAGTTCGGGATGGCCGGCCTGGGGGTGCCCGTGAGGTGCCCGGTTATTAACGGTCTATTGTCGGAGCTGGGCCATGTTGAGATGCAGAAAACACGTATAAAAAAAAAATAAGAGCGAGGTAGATAAATGTCTGAAAAGCAAACCCGAGAGCAGGCTGTTCCGCACCCACGCCTGCTCTCGGCATCCGGTTCCTGACGGGAGGGGGCTGCAAACGGGACCATAAAAGAAAATCCCTTCCCTTCTGGATTCACTTCTCTTGTTTTCACACACAGAGTAATTCCCTCCCCGGGACAAGGCTAGAGGAAACGGGAGGGACCAAAGTTCCGAGGAGAACTCCCACCTTTGGGGAGAAGAGTGGAGCGGTCTCTAGCCCCAACCCCATGGTCTGTCTGCCGACACGGCAGCCGGAAGTGAAGGCTGCAAAGGCCTCGATCCGAGGGCCTGGGGACACACCCTGGACCAGGGAGCCGGTGCGGAGAGGGTGGGAGCGTGGCTAAGAGTAGCACCCCAGCCCCACCCCAGCCCCCATGCTTTGGACTCCGTGGCTGCTTTCAGCGAGGGGACAGGGAGAACCAACAAGGCGAACCCCCAAACTAGCACCCACCAACTGTGCCCACCGTGGGTAGGCTGCAGTGGGCCCCCAGGGTTGGAATCATTGATCTGTTTGGTTCTGACAACCCTAACGGGCCCGTTTCCGGCTGGGGTCGGAGCTAGAGGCTCGGACAAGGGTGGTGGAATTTTGCTGTTGTTTTCTGACCTGAGTTTCATCATGTCTTCTTCTGTAACTAACCTGACAGCCAGGTGAGAGCAGCCTAGGAAAGAGGGGGGGGGGCACCCCTGTTTTCCCTAGCTCTCCTGTCCACAGAGCCCCTGGGGGTGAGGGAGACAGATTTAGAGAAAGGCAAACAGGGTCCTAGAAGTCCGCCAGCTGGGGGGAGCATTAAGAAGTTTCTTGGAGGCGAGTAGAAAGGGAAAGACAGACCTGAACGTGTTCATAGATTGAATCCACAAAGATAAAGAACCCCCCCAAAAAATAGCTTTTTTTTCTTTTTCTGTACAGATGTATAGATGAGTATCTGAACCGTAAAAAGTTATCAAAGTGAGGCTGAAGACGCAGACGCCCAAGTCTCTGGGTCCGACATAGAACTGAGAGACCCGTGACAGAGTTCAGGAGGGACAGAGAAAATGCCAAAGGGGTCTGGGGATCTGGGGGCTTCCTCCCTGCTTGTCCCTCAGGCCCAGAGGGGGCAGATTCCTCTGCCGGAAAACCTACATGGGCCAGAGTCCCTGGGACCCATTTTCCTCTGGGTCCTGGCCCTTTCCTCCCGGCAAAGTATTCCTGGTTCTCCAAGAGTTGGTGGGGACAGCTGTGTGTCCCCAATTGGGGGGCTGAGAGGATAGTGCTCACCTCTCCTGAGAGGAGTTCCTTCTGCCCACACCCCCCAAACAGCTGGAGAGGCGCCAGTTGAGACTGCAGCCCACAGGTAGGCCAAGCCACAGGGCCTCGTGCCCTGCCCAGGTGTCTACAGACACGCGCCAGGGCAGAGCTTTGGGCAGAATCTGGCAGAGTGGGAGGCTGGCTGGGAAGGGCAGCAATGGGGGAGGGAGGAAGGTGCCGGCCCCGTGTGGGTCTTGTAAAGACGGGGACAGAGAGGGCCGGGCAAGGGGGTCCCTGCTGGCCGGCGGCAAGGGCTTCTCTGTTCTGAAGCAGAGAGAGAGAGAGAGAGAGAGAGAGAGAGAGAGAGAGAGAGAGAGAGAGAGAAGAGAGAGAGAGAAAAGAGAGAGAGAAAGAGAGAGAGAGAGAGAGAGAGAGAGAGAGAGAGAGAGAGAGAGAGAGAGAGAGAGAGAGAGAAACACTGGATTCTCGAAGTGTTCTGTTGCTATTGTTAGTCATTTAAGGTTGTGGAAGGCCCGTGTCAGTTAAGGGTTTGGGTAGGAAATAAAAAGCTGCATATGGAGAAAGGACCCGCTCCCGCGCCAAACGCAGAGCAGCGCCACTGAGGTACAGGAGCCGGGGGCCCGGCGGCAGTGGCGGGGGTGCGGGTGGGGCGCCCCCTCCCCACCCCTGCAGCGGCGCTGGGGCTCAGCAGGTGGAGGACTGGGGCAGAGGTAGCGGCCGCTCGTTCCCTGCGTCCGCCGCGTTCATGTGCGCGGCACGGCTGCCGCTCGTCGAGCTGGCGCGCGCAGGAGCAGCACGCTGGGGGCCCCGGGCCGTTGTCGGGCCTGTGAGCCAAGGCCGGCGAGGGCGCTCGGGCAGCGGCAGCGAGACGGGTGGAGCCGGTGGCGGAGCCCGAGGCGGCGACGGCAGCGGCGGCCGGCGGCGGAGGCACCGGATCCAGGGGGACGCTCTCCATGTTCTCGGGCTCCGGCCCAGCTCCAGCTCCAGCTCCTCGGCCTCCGGGGGGCTTGTTGTCGTCGCTGTGGTAGAAGGAAACCTCGCGGAAGCCGGGCTCCAGCTCGTCCTTGATGCTGCAGATAATCTCCAGGAACGAAGGTCGCATCTTGGGGTTGTATTGCCAGCAGATACGCATCAGCTCAAACCTGCGGGGGACACGGCCGTGAGCGCGGGTAACAGGGGCTGGACGGGGCCTCTCTCGTCCCAGGTCTTTGGGCTTTCTCCAGGATCCGGGATGCGGAGACCCCGGAGGAGCTGAAGGTGCGCTGGCTGGGCTTCTGAGGGATCATACCCCACCCCACCCGGGGCCTTTCTCCATGTACCCCAAGCTTCTCACTGGAAGGGGGAGCTCCGGTCCTTTCCACTGTTAAGACGCAGAAGTGGGCTGACAGCACAGCGGCTGAGCATTTGCTTTGCAGATAGATGGTGGAGCCAGGTTCGGTTCCTGGCGCCCCATGTGATCCTCCGAGCAGAGTCCAGTGCCGGCCAGAGTCAGGGCCGTGCTCAGGCACCGATTCCACAGATCCAGTCTCCAAGGAGGAGAGGATGGGCCTGTGTGTTACCCGCTCATGGAGGCTGGCCCCCAGCCCTCAGATCAAGTCAAGTCACTGGAGTCTGGACGACTAGACTGGCACACCCCAAATATTCACTGCCTGGTCATTTAAAAAATATATATCTGGGGCCGGAGCAATAGCCCAGCTGGTAGGGCGTTTGCCCTTTGCACGTGGCCGGCCTATGCTGGCCCAGGTTTGATCCCCGGCATCCTATATGGTCCCCAAGCACTGCCAGGAGTGATTCCTGAGTACAGAGCCAGGAGTGACCCCTGAGCATCGCCAGGTGTGACCCAAAAAGCAAAAAAAATAAAATAAATAAAATAAAAATAAAAAAATATATATCCCCAGCCTGGTCGGAATGAGAGAGCTAGAAGGAGGGATCACACAGCCTAGCTCAGAATTAGGGACCAGGGGTGAGAGTGATTGCACAGCAGGGAGGGCGTTTGCCTTGCACACAGCCAACCCTTGTTCAATACCCAGCATCCCATATGGTCTCCTGAGCACTGCCAGGAGTAATGTCTGCGTGCAGAGCCAGGAGGAACCCCTGAGCATTGCTAGTGTGAAGCAAAAAAAAAAAAAAATAGAGGCCAGACAAGAGGACAACGGAGTGGCCCACCCAGGTCCAGTCCCCAGCACTCACATGGTTCCCCAAGCTGACCAAAAAGTTCCTGAGCATGCTCGGGTGTGGCCCCCAAACCAACAATAACAACAACAACAAAACAGAATTAACTTGGTGTGTGACACACAGGGTGTGGCCAGAGTCTGGGTCCCCAGGAGTGCCTGAGCATCTGGGGCCACTATGAATGCCAGTCACCGCCCGCTCCTCTAAAACACACATACAATGCTCTCCCCACTCTCCCTGGACCCCCTCCCGTGGGTAGCAGCAGGAGTGCGGGCCAGGGGTGCGGGGGGAGCCGCTACTGACTGCATACCGTAATTGCTTCGTGGGTGGGTGGGTGGATGGGTGGATGGTGGATGGTGGATGGTGGATGGTGGATGGGTGGATGTGTGGATGGTGGGTGGATGGGTGGATGGGTGGATGGTGGATGGTGGATGGGTGGATGGTGGGTGGATGGGTGGATGGGTGGATGGTGGATGGTGGGTGGTGGATGGTGGATGGTGGATGGTGGGTGGTGGATGGGTGGATGGTGGTGGATGGTGGATGGTGGATGGGTGGATGGTGGATGGTGGGTGGATGGTGGATGGTGGGTGGTGGGTGGATGGTGGATGGTGGGTGGGTGGGTGGATGGTGGATGGTGGATGGTGGGTAGATGGTGGATGGTGGATTGTGGATGGTGGGTGGTGGATGGTGGGTGGTGGATGGGTGGATGGTGGGTGGATGGTGGATGGTGTGTGGATGGTGGGTGGGTGGATGGTGGGTGGATGGTAGATGGTGGATGGTGGATGGTGGATGGTGGATGGTGGGTGGGTGGATGGTGGGTGGGTGGATGGTGGGTGGGTGGATGGTGGATGGTGGATGGTGGGTGGTGGATGGGTGGATGGTGGGTGGATGGTGGATGGGTGGATGGTGGATGGTGGATGGTGGGTAGATGGTGGATGGTTGGTGGGTGGATGGTGGATGGTGGATGGTGGGTGGGTGGATGGTGGATGGTGGGTGGATGGTGGATGGTGGGTGGATGGTGGATGGTTGGTGGGTGGATGGTGGATGGTGGGTGGGTGGATGGTGGATGGTGGGTGGTGGATGGGTGGATGGTGGGTGGATGGTGGATGGTGGATGGTGGATGGTGGATGGATGGTGGATGGTTGGTGGGTGGATGGTGGATGGATGGTGGATGGTGGGTGGTGGGTGGGTGGATGGTGGATGGTGGATGGTGGATGGTGGATGGTGGGTGGGTGGATGGTGGATGGTGGGTGGATGGTGGATGGTGGGTGGATGGTGGATGGTTGGTGGGTGGATGGTGGATGGTTGGTGGGTGGATGGTGGATGGTGGATGGTGGGTGGGTGGATGGTGGATGGTGGGTGGTGGATGGGTGGATGGTGGATGGTGGATGGTGAGTGGTGGATGGTGGATGGTGGGTGGTGGATGGGTGGATGGTGGATGGTGGATGGTGGGTGGTGGATGGTGGATGGTGGATGGTGGATGGTGGATGGTGGGTGGATGGTGGATGGTGGATGGTGGGTGGATGGTGGATGGTGGGTGGTGGGTGGGTGGATGGTGGATGGTGGATGGTGGATGGTGGGTGGGTAGATGGTGGATGGTGGATGGTGGGTGGATGGTGGGTGGATGGTGGATGGTTGGTGGGTGGATGGTGGATGGTGGATGGTGGTGGGTGGATGGTGGAAGGTGGGTGGTGGATGGGTGGATGGTGGATGGTGGATGGTGGGTGGTGGATGGTGGATGGTGGATGGTGGGTGGATGGTGGATGGTGGATGGTGGATGGTGGATGGTGGGTGGATGGAGCCTGTAAGTAAAAAATGGTGAGACCGGTGATGAAACCACCTGGGCAGGGCAGTGGGTGCCCCCTGCTGGTGCAGGGAGCTGGGAGAGGAGCATGTGACTCCCCAGGCCAAGGGACCGATGCGCCAGGACATGAGATACAGGCCTGACCACTGGGCAGAGCCAGGGGCCTTTCTGCCTTGAACGCAGCCGGAAGCCCTGTGCAGAGTCAGGGTCGTCTTGTTACCTGCCCCCCCACCGCCTTTAAAAACAAATGGTTGGGACCAGAGCATAATCTGGGGAGGGCACTCGCCCTGCTTGCAGCGGCCAGAGTCACGTCACCAGCATCCTGTGCGGGACCCTGAGCCCCACCAGGAGTGAGCCAGGAGTAAGCACTGAGCATCGTCAGGTGTGGCCAAAATTAAAACAACAAAAAAAGATATTTTTAATTCTTTTTTTTTCCTCTTTGGGTCACACCCGCGATGCTCAGGGGTTACTTCTGGCTCTTGAGGAATTACTCCTGGCGGTGCTCAGGGGACCATATGGGATGCCGGGAATCAAGCCCAGGTCGGCCGTGTACAAAGCAAACACCCTCCCCACTGTGCTGTCGCTCCAGCACCTATTTTTAATTCTTAAAAAAAAAAACAAAAAGTGCATTAAAAATTAATTTAAAAGATCTTAATTGCATTTTAAAACAATTGATTGGGGGTACACACTGCTCTTGACCTGAAAAAGTGCCCATCTGAACAGTGGGGGGTGAGGAGGACGCCCAGGGCACCCCCTCTCCACCCTGCATCCATGCAGGGATCCCCTGGAGACCATCGCCAGGGAGACAAGATTCCGCAAGTTCTGCAACAGGACCTGGCGGAGGAGCGCCCTCTGCTGTCTATCTTGAGGTGCAAGTTGTAACTCCATGAACACTAGATTCCGGTATTGAGACCCCCAGGGCATGGCCAGGGGCTTGAACTCGGGGTACACTTGTCGGTTTGAGCATACTGCACTCGGGGTGGGGGCTGTGGCTGTTTCTGGGGTCTCATCCACAGCCCCTGGGCCTCCACTCCGGTACCTACTCGGGTGCCCAGAGCTCCTGCACCGAGCCCTCGCTCTGGGGCCATCAGGCAATCAGTCCCCAGCTCACATTTCTTAGCGCCAACCCAGGAAACCCGCCAGCCTCTCTCCTTTTGTTCCTTTGCTGCGATGGTGGGGTCTCCCCCCCACCCCAGGCGGGGCAGGAAGGCCTCCTGGATTCCACATTCCTCTGTGGGGCGTGAGGGTGCCACCTGCAAAATTTCCTTGTCACCCTAGGCTGGGAACCGGAAACGGGACACCTTTCCCAGGGCAGGTGGGAAACAGGCCGGGCATTTCCCAGGCAGGCTGGATTCAGAATAAAACTCCAGCCTCCGGGAAGGTGGGGGATCAGCGTTAAAGACCCCACGTGGTTTCTCTTGGGGGAGAAAGTCCCCCAAACAATGCACCCACCCCCTTTCCTCCCATCGCTCTGGGGCCGTGGGAACAAACTGCACACCTGCCTTCCGGGCAGCTCCTGAACCGGCTGGAGCCTCTGCACAAGGTCAGGGTCAAGACCAAGGTCAGAGCTCCTCACAGCACAAGGCCTTTTTCTCAGCAGGGGCTGAGAGCATGCCCTGAGCAACACCTTTCAAAGGGGTCTTCAACCAGTGGCACTGGGTTCATCTAAAGGCGGTTGGGGGCCGGAGCGATAGCACAGCGGGAGGACCGTTGCCTTGCACACAGCTGACCAGGGCTCCATCCCCAGCAGCCCATAGGGTCCCCTGAGCACTGCCAGAAGTAATGCGTGAGTGCAGAGCCAGGAGAAACCCCTGAGCATCACTGGGTGTGGCCCCAAGTAAAACAAATAAAAAAGGAGGGCGTTGGGAATAAACGGGATTGGATTGGGTTAAAAGGCGGGGCACCAGAGAGAAGGAAGTGAGGTGTTGGCCCGACACGCGGCGTCCTGGGGGCGCTCTCCGGGGTCCCCTGGCTCCCGCACCCTAAGGAGCACTGACTCCTTGCCCAGTGGCTTCTCTGAGACTGCGAGCCTCAGTTTACCCTTGCCAGCTGCTGTGAACAGGTCCAGCTACTTTCTGGCTGCCCCATCTCACACTTTTGACTTCCTGGGTCTTTCCAATAAACAAGAGCTAACAAAATTCTGGCCCAGAGTTTTGGCTCATCTAGAAGCTAAGATAATGGGCAGTACCGAAGGCGAAGGACCAGACATGGAGCTGTTGGATCCTGGCTGACTCTGGGACATTCTGGTCAACTGATAAGAAACAGCCCAACTCGCAGTAACGGGTCGAGAGGAAAAACTCTTAACTTTAACTGCCCCAGTTCTCTGCAACACAAAGACCCAGTTTCCCTTAAAAAAACAAACAAACAAACAAACAAAAAAACACCCCTGGCTAACTTAGTCCCACCTGGGGAGTTCCTTTTCTACTTTCCTTTCCTTTCTCTCCTACTTTCCAATATCTTTTTCTAAAATTTTCTACTTGGGGGGCTAGAGCAACAGCACTGTAGGGAGGGCATTTGCCTTCCAAGCAGCCGACCAGCGTTCAATTTCTGGCATCAGCACCACCAGGAGTAATTCCTGAGGGCAGAGCCAGGAGTAACCCCTGCACATCACCAGGTATGACCCAAAAAAAGCAAAAAAAATTTGTTCCACCCAGCAGAAGAGCTGATCACAAGCCCTGCTCGTCAGAGTCCCACCCTACAGCCATCTATTAGTCCCACCCTACAGCCATCTATTTCAAGCCCAGGTATGCCTAACCCAGAGACTCAGATCCATGAGGCAGAGCTGCTACCGGCTCTCTCTCTGTGCCCAGCTGATCATGAGGCACCCAGGAGGGTAGGCAGGTTATAGCACTGGCCCACCATCTCAGCAGAGCCTCGCAAGAAGCCAGAAGAGCCCCCACACCATGAGGGCCACCATTTTCAACATCTGGACTCCACAGCTTGTCAGAGCTCCACCCAGTAGAAAAGCTGATCTTTCCCCATCTGGCGTGGCTGCTTTGGGCCACACAGTTCATCAATAAATGCGCGAGATGAGAGGCTACTACAAGAGTATCCCACTCACACAGCAGAGCCTGGCAAGCTACCTATGTCGTATTTCATATGCCAAAACCAGTAACAATTATAGACCTCATTCCCATGACCTGATGGAATGGTTTGAGGCTCATCATGTTCCTAGAGTGAGCAGATGCCCTTGGGCTACACTAGCATGTGACAGGATGTATGGAGATGTTACTGGTGCCTGCTTGAGCAAATCGATGAACAATGGGAAGACAAGTGATACAAGTGATTCCAACTCTGAGTCTAGCATCTTTATCACTCAATATTTTCTATAGTTTTTCTTTTTTGGGTCACACCGGCGATGCTCAGGGGTTCCTCCTGGCTCTGCACTCAGGGAATTACTCCTGGCGCTGCTCAGGGACAATGTGGGATGCTGGGGACCAAATTCAGGTTGGCTGAGTACAAGGCAAACGCTTGCCTGCTCTGGTCCCCTGTTGCCTTATTTTGATCTTTTTGCTCAGGGTTTGCTCCTGGTGGTGCCTGGAGGATCACGTTGGTGATGGAGCCCAGGCTCCACACACGCAGCCAGTGCTCCACACACGCAGTGTCAGTGCTCCACACACGCAGCCAGTGCTCCACACACGCAGAGTCAGTGCTCCACACACGCAGCCAGTGCTCCACACACGCAGAGTCAGTGCTCCACACACGCAGCCAGTGCTCTCCCGCTCCTAACACTTTCTATAGGTGGGGATGGGCGGGTGCGGGCCGGGCAGGGCACCCAGCTGAGGAGTCTGTTGCACCCACCAAGATATTTGACCCGAGACAGCTCACGGCAAACCACAGGTCTGCAAGGACAAGTTCATGGGCCCCGGGGTGGAATTCAGACACTGTACTGAGACCGGTTCCTCTCCACACTGCGAGGACTCTAGGCCAACGGTGCAAGGGCACAACTTTTCGAGAAGGGGGAAAACGGGCCCACGTCAGGGCGTTAGACCTACAGCATGTCGGGGGCAGTTGTCCGGCTTGTCCAAGAGGCCACCCTCCATGACGAAACGCAGCACCTGCTCGTTGGACAGGCCCTGGTACGGCTGCTCGGCCAGCGCCGCGATCTCCCAGAGGACCACACGCGAGGACCTGCGGGCAAGAGAGGAATGTGAGCGCCAGGAGTTGGCTGCGGTGGCCTCCCGTGCCGGCCCACACGGCCAGCCATGGGGAGCGGCAGGGCGGGGGGGGGTGTGTCCTGCCCAGCCTCTCCTGTGTCCCTGTGGGCAGAGGGTCCCTTGAAGGACCCCATTTCCGGTTTTTGGAGTGAAGGGTGTGGTTTAGGCCATCCCTGGTGGAGCTTGGGGCTCACTCCTGAGGGGAGTCAGGGGGTCCTATGTGGTGCCAGAGATCGAGCCCAGGTCAGCCACAACCATTTCTGATCCATACCCGTCTGCCCCCACAGATCCAAGGGCTCCCCAAGGGTGGACTGTTCGTGGGGGGCTGAGCCCCGCTGATGTCCATCACGACCGAGCAGCCCCACCCAGAGGGCCCGGCGGGTGATCTGAGTTTGCGATCGCCTCCCCTGAGCCCAGAGTCTGTGCAAGCAGCGGGCCAGGCCTATAGCCGAGGAATGAGGCAACAGCACAGGAACCCAAGAGACTGCGATCCACGTGGCACTGCCTTTGTGGCCCCCCAATCAAGCACCCCATCCCCGCCCCACTCACTGCAGCGGAAGATGAGATCACAAACAAAGCCTCAGCACAGCGGGAAGGAAAGCTTGCCTTGTACCCGCCCACCCAGGGTCACCCTGATCCCTGAGTGCAGAGCCAGAAGTCCTAAGCATCTACAGGTATGGCCCCATACTGGGAGAAAAAAACAAAGAAACCCAAACCAACAACCCCCCCATAAAAGATGGTAGGGGCTCACAGCAGACAGGTGAGGCCAGGAATGTGAGGATGAACAAAGAGCCAAGGAAAATCCAGAGCTAAGGAAAAGGGGTGGGGTGGAGCCTGGCCATGAAGACGGGAGGGGTGAGAGGGGTGAAGCCAGTGGGTGGGGCCTTGCTGGGCGGGGCGTGGCCACGATGGTGGGGTGGGCGGAGGGCCTTAAAGGGTGGAGCTTTGACAGACAGAGGCGGGGCCTTAGGGGTGGAGCCACACGAGGGCGGGGCCTGGTTGGGTGGGGCCGGAGTGGGGCGAGGCCTGGGAGGTGGGCAGGGCTTTCCGTACCAGACATCAGAGTGAGTGGTGAAGACTCCATCCTTAAGCGACTCGGGGGACATCCAGCGCACAGGCAGCAGCCCCTTCCCTCCTTTGCGGTAATAGTCCGTCTCGTAGATGTCTCTGGTCATTCGAAATCTGCCAGGGGAAAGAAGGTCTACGTCAGGCGGCTCCGGGAGCAGCAGCGCCCACCCACTGAAGCCCTGCCTGGGTTCCAGAGCACTCCACTTGCAGATGGCCTCCAGGCCTGTGCTTTACAAAGACCCAAACAGGAGGGGTCCGCAGAGGGGCCTGCAAAGGCAAGCGCCTGTTCTTTGTTCCTTCTGGCATTTGACGCGTCCCAAATCCTACTTGGAGAACAGTCAGGGAGGCGGGCAGGGAAACGGCTCGGGGCAGGCCCTGGCCCCCACGGCATGGTCTCAGTCCCGTCAGATGTGGTCCCCCACACCAAGAAGGGAAAGAAGGAAATCTCGCCGGTCTCTGGGACTATTCTTTGCAAGGCAGGAGACGGGAGGGAAATACTGGTCTGTGGAGAGTGAGCCTGGCTCTCTCCAATGGGCAAGGACGGGATCACTTCCCGCCCCATCCCGGCTCTCTGGAGAAGAGCTCATTCACTGGCTTGGGTCTGTCACCCTGGGGCCAGCCTGAGTGTGTGGCCCCTGCCCGCCCCTCCCCTCAGGCATGCAGGAGGCTTCTCTCCCGCACACTGGTGCAGCTGGGGAGAGTCTCACACCCACCTCCGATCTTGACAGTGAAATCTTCGGCCACCATGCAGTTGCGGGCAGCCAGATCACGGTGGACCGAACTTGTTGGCGTTGAGATATGCCATGCCGTCGGCGATCTCCCCAGCCATCTGGATCATCTTACTCAGGCTCGGGGTGCCAGCACAGGGTTATTCTGTGGGAGGGTGGGCAGAGAGGGGGCAAGAATTCCTGTAAGCCTCAAGGAATCGGTTGGGATTCCCTTGGGGTCTTCCCGTTCTTCTGATGTGGCCCCTTGAGGCCTGCTAAGAAACCAGAACATTGAGGATTGGATTTGGAGGGAGAGTTTGGAGGGGATGGCACTGCTTTATACAGAGCGGAGCCGGACATTAGCACCAGCGATCACAATGGGTCCCCTGAGCCCACACGAGTGATCCCTGACCACAGAGCAGAGAGTAAGCCCTGAGCACTGTTGGGTGTGGCTCAGAATAAACAAACCCACCAGGTTGGGCTTCTGAGGACCGGGGTCACGGCTCCCAACCTGCCTGAACTGGGCAGTGGCAGAGCAGGCAATGAGCTCGATTTGGGATTAGCCTCTTCTGACCTGGGTCAGGGTAGAAACGATGTCAGGGGCTGGGGAGATGGTACAGCAGGGAGGGCATTGGCCTTGCACAGGGCCAACCCAGGCTTGATCGCCAGCATCCCATAGGGTCCCCCAAGCACCGCCAAGAGTAACCCCTGAGTACCACCAGGAGTGACCCAAATTGCCAAAAAATTTTAAAAAAGAGGAAACCCAAACCTCCGGAGCACACTGGGGAGGTCTGCACCACACAAGCAGGGAAGTTGGGGGACAGGGGGGCATTGCTTGTCTTGCACAGGGCTGAGCCTGGACCGACCCCCACCCCCTTCCGCCAGGAGTGATCCCTGGGCACAGAGCCAGGTGTAACCCCGAGTGCTGCTGGGTGTGGCCCTCAAACCAAAAACCAAAACAAGGGATGTTTTTCTTCTTCTATCTACTTACTCCTCAAATGTGTTCCCATCCCTCTCTGGGCACCCCCAAAGGGTCCGATGCCCAGCAGAGGAGAGCAACAAGGGAGGAGGGGCAGGAGGGAGGAGCAGGGCACACGTGCTGGCCACCAGCCACACTGACCTCCATTTCCGGTCTCAGAGAGCGGAGGTAGCTTTTGAGGTCCCCTCGGGTCATCAGCTCCATGATGACCAGCGTGGGCTGGCCCTGGGACACCACGCCCAGCAGTCGCACCTGGGAGCGCAGAGAGAGAGCGAGAGAGAGAGCGAGAGAGAGAACGAGAGAGAGAGAGAGAGAGAGAGAGAAGAGAGAGAGAGAGACTCAGAGGGGCGGTACCTAGGGCTGCCCCCTTCATTCCACACATGGACTATGAAGGGGGACACCAGCCTGGTGGGCAGGGGATGACCCTAGACTGTCATACCCAGGACCCGCTGGAGATGGGGTGGGGGAGACCGTAAACCCACACGCTCGGATGCTCGACCACTGCCCCCCCCCCAATCCCAGGGCCCCTGGGGCAGGGTCCGGGCTCTTACCACGTGGTGGCAGTTGAATTCTTTCATCACCGAGGCCTCATTGAGGAACTCGATCCTCTCCCGCATGCTGGCCGCCTCATTCACAGTCTTGATGGCCACCCGGGTCTCAGGCTCGTCCTTGACCACGCCCTTGGCCACGCCCTCGTAGACCATCCCAAAGGAGCCCTGGCCCAGCTCGCGGTTCATGGTGATCTTCGCGGGGCGACCTCCCACTCGTCGGGCACGTACACTGCGGGGGAGGGACGAGCGCTGAGCCGAGACCCCCAGCTCCAGGGCACAGCCAGCCCCAGATTTCTGTAGACCAGCACGAGGGGGCGACGGACCGGCAGGAGGGGGTCCCAACGCCAACACATCCAAGGCCCCAAGGAGACCCGGATAATGCTCTTGTTTTCTGGGACCCATGTGGATCGTTCAGGGGCTACTCCCAGCTTTGTGCTTGGGGCCTACTCCGGGCTGAGTGCTCAGGACTCACTCCCAGCAGTGCTCTGGGGCAGCAGAGACCCGGGTCTCCCGCCTCCCGAGGTTCTCTGTAGATCCAACAGCATCTCCAAGCTCAGAGCCCAGGAGGAGGGAGGGCAGGGGCAGCGGCCTCGGGCACAGGGCACGTGAGTGGTGCTACGTCCACACCATAGCACCAACACTGAAGACACAGACCCCCACGGCCAGATTTCAACATGTGCCTGTTAAGGAGGCAGGTGGTGGGGGCGGGGGAGGGGAACCTGGGACCTGGGACCCTGGGACAGGGATTTGTCTTGGAACATTGTACTCCAGAAACTCAATTATGCATAACTTCATAAAGCAGGAAGAGAAAGAGAGAGAATAAAAGAAAGAAATAAAGAACACTAATATAGACAAGAGAGAAAGAAACAAAGATATAGAAAGGAGAGAGAGAGAGTGAGAGAGAGACAGAGACACAGAGAGAGAGACTGGAGATATAATACAGCAGTTTGGGTGTCTGCCTTGCATGCGGCCAACCCGAGTTTGATCCCCAGCATCCTGTTGGGTCTTGAGCACCGCCAGGAGTAACTCCTAACTGCTGAGCTAGGAGTAATCCCTGAGCATTGTTGGGTGTGGTCTCAAAAGCTAAAAGAGACCGTATGTGACATCAGTAAGTAGCTCAGTGGAGGGCAGCTGTGTTGCATGTCTGGGGGTCTGGCTCGGTCCCCAGCACCACGCACCACACAAATAGACGAAGTGAAAAATAAAATACAAGTGAGGACAGGGTGGATGAACCAAAGGGCGTGTGGGATCCCGGGGGTTTCATTGTGTCCCCCAGGTCCCTTTTTAGTTATTATCAAGCTAATAACCTTGCTACAACCAAGTTGTGGCAAAAGGCATCAGGAACTGGTGCGGTCAGTTACCATCTGGATGGAGCCTGAGACGACAGAGCCAGACAGAGGAGACCACTGATAACCACTGATGTTCTCTTGCTTGTGTGAGATTTCAGGAACCCAAGAGCGGGGACAGTGGCCAAAGAAAACAGATAACAGAGTCGGGGGTGACCCAGGCCAGGAAGGGAGGGAGTGGAGGGGGCCAGACAACCTACAAAAAGCGCCAGCCCCGCGTTAAAGCGACCGCGGTGTCCTCAGACCACCAGGCTGCTGGCTTTTATTCTTTGCCTTAGGACAGACTCCAGAAATAGCCGCTTACAGGCACATCTTGTGATTGGGACCAGTGATGCCCTGAGAACAGTGACTCAAATTGTGACATAAAGCCATCTTTAAGGGATATCAGGGATTTCCTGAGACAATGGACTGCAGCTAATCCCTCACTGATGAAGACCAGACGCAGGGAATTCCAATTTGCGACTACAACAGACAGTCACACTCTGACTGAGACCCAACTGTAAGCAGGAGCAAATGGCTTATCTGCTTCTAGAGGAGCATCTGATTCCTGATGGAAGGATGAGGCAGACCCTTTAAGAGGCTGGAAACACTGACAAGGGTCTGGGACCCCGGGCAGCCACGGGCTAATCAACTCTCAAACTTTCTCTGGTTCTCGGAGTCTCTGTCTTGCACCCCCAAAAACACAAACCACAGAGATCTGTATGTGGTTGCAGCTTTTCAACACTTTTTCTTCCTTTTTTTTTTTTTTTTTTTTGGTTTTGCGGGCCACACCAGCGGTTCTCAGGGCTGACTCAGGCACTCAAGGCTCACTCCTGGGTTGCTGAGGTGCAATCCAGGTTGGCTGCATGGAAGGCGAGTGCCTTACCCCCTGTTCTATCTCCACACCCAGTATCTTTAGTTTGTTTGGGGCCACACCTAGCAGTGCTCAGGGCTTTCTCCCGGCTCTGCACTCAGAAATCACTCCAGGCGGGCTTGGGGAACCAAGTGGGGTGCTGGGGATTGAATTCGGTTGGTTGGGTGCAAGGTCTTACCAGCTGTATTCTCCTCACCCACCCTTTTATTTTTCATTATTTTTTTTTTGTTTTGGGGCCACACCCAGTGATGCTCAGGGATCATTCATGGCTCTGCACCCAGGAATTACTCCTGGAGGTGCCTGGGTGTGACAGGACGAGGAGGCTGGGATAGAAGCCAGGTCAGCCGCATGCAAGGCCAGTGCAAGTGTCCTCCCTGCTGTACCGTGCCCAGTCCCTCCAACTTTTAAATTCAGTATAAAATTTGAGTCAAATTGTCAGCCCAGGTATGCCTGATCCAGAGACTCACATACACAGGGCAGAGCTGCTACTGACTCTCCCTGTGCCCAGCTGATCACGAGGTGCCCCGGAGGGAAGGCGGGTTCTAGCCCTGGCCCGCCACCCCAGCAGAGCCTCGCAAGAAGCCAGAGGAACCCCCACACCATGAGGGCCACCATTTTCCACATCCGACATCCCACTCGTCAGAGCTCTACCCAGCAGAAGAGCTGATCACAGCCCAGCTAGCAAAGTGGTCGCGTGGTTCATCAATAAATGCATGAGATTACAGGCTACTACAAGAGTATCCCACCAGCACGGCAGAGCCTGGCAAGCTACCTGTGTTGTATTTGATATGTGAAAACCCAGTAACAATTATAGACCTCATTCCCATGACCTGAAGGAATGGTCTCAGGCTCTTCGTGTTCCTGGAGCGAGCAGCTGCCCTTGAGCTACACTAGCATGAGACAGGACCTATGGAGATGTTACTGGTGCCCGCTCGAGCAAATCGATGAACAACGGGGAGACAAGTGATACAAGTGAATACAAGTGATAAAATTTGATGTAATCAACTGAACTGATGGGGGGGTGGATACACCCTACTGGGAACCCCTCCGATCTGGGAATGTGGGTGTGACTGGACACCCAGAAAAGAGAAAGTGCTGGTGAAGGGGACCAGGGTGGCCCACGTGTCCCCGCTCCCCACTCAGACTTACCATCAGCAGCGCTGAAGTACTCTGGATTCACAGAGGCGTAGAGCACCCGTTCCCCAATCTGCTGCCAGTAAACGGGCACCAACAACAAAACAAAACAAACAGACAGGGAGGACAGTTCTAGGTTACAGAGAAAAGGCAATGGCACAGGTTTAAGCCCCTGCGGCTCCCAGGGACCCTCAGATTGGACCCCGGCTTGTTTGATCTGGGGGCCACAGCCAGCTGGGCTCTGCAACTACTTCAGCCTTGGTGCTCGGGATGGACCCAAAGCTCTGGGATGCGAAGTCAGTGCTCGCTCGCTCTCTCCCTATTCCTCTCTCCCTCTCTCTTTCTTCCTCTCCCTCTTCCTCTCTCCCTCCTCTCTCCCTCTTCCTCGCTCTTCCTCTTCCTCTCTCCCTCTTCCTCACTTCTTCCTCTCCTCTCCTCCCTCTTCCTCTCTCTCTCTCTCTCTCTCTCTCTCTCTCTCTCTCTCTCTCTCTCTCCCTTTCCCCCCTCCCCCTCCCTCTCCATGTGCTCTCTGGATTCTTCTCTCTTTCCAGTCCTCAGCACAGGTAGGGCTGTGTGCCCAGATGGATGGCCCAGTATAGGCAGGACACAGAGGCCCAGACAGGGGAAGAATACCGGTAAGGCTCAGACTACAGGCAGGGCCCAGACACCAAGGGAGCGACAGGAACTGGCTGTCGTTCACAGGAGGCGAAAGACTGCATGGGCCAGCCAGGAAAGTCATGTCATTCACGGGACTGGGCAGCGTCAGGGACAGGACCAGTGACATGGTTCACAGGCAAAGGACAGGCCTGGACATGAGGGGAGGGACCCGACTCATCTACTTTATCTGGACAGTAAACTAACTTTTGATCGTCACCGTTTCATATGTGAATCCCTCAGATGATTCTCCAGAGCTCACCAGCGCAGGAAAATCTGCTTCTGTGCTAACTTTGCCCCTTCCCCAGAAGATGATCTGAACCTGGGTTCAAATGTTCAGGTGGGCAGGGAAGGCGCCACTCACCGCTTCCTGTGGAAGACATAGAGCATGGTCACCAGGCCCCGACAACGAGCAGGGCGGCCACGGGCAGTGCGACAATCAGCTGGAAGAAACTCCTCGTGAGGTCTCTGCAGAAACAGGACCCGGACGTTATGAGGGGGAACCAATTGACCCTTTCACGGACACTTAATAGTCACAGTGGGAAACAGAAGGTCCAGGAGCAAGGCTGCCCGTCCAATCTGCGGCCCCTGCCCGCAGTGTCCAATATGTCCCATACCGTGATCCCGGAGGGGACCTTCCCAGACACCTCGGCAAGACAAGAGGAAAGAGCCTAGAAATTCTTTGGTTTTCTCTCCTTTTTCCTTCTTTTGGGTTACACCAGCAATGCTCAGGGTTTACTCTGACTCTGCACTCAGGAATTACTCCTGGAGGTGCTCGGGGGATGATATGGGATACCGGGGATCAAACCTGAATTGGTAAGGTAGATGCCCTCCCCACTGTGCTATGGCTCCAGCCCCAAGCCTGGAGATTCTTTCCTGCCCTCTCTAGGCATTCCAGGCTTCTAGCGAATGAAGCTAATAAACACCTAAACACCATGAAGAGAAAGTTAATTGGGCCAGAAGGAGCCGGAGAGAGAAGGCGGCAGCTAAAATGTATAGCCTTGCACGTGGCTGACCCTGGTTCAACCACCAGCATTACACAGAATTCCCTGAGACCTGTCAGGAGTGAACCCTGAAGCCTGGAGGAAGTCCCGAGCCT
The DNA here is from genome assembly GCA_021461705.1 of Cryptotis parvus. NCBI lineage: Eukaryota > Metazoa > Chordata > Mammalia > Eulipotyphla > Soricidae > Cryptotis > Cryptotis parvus. Next base: position 54,020 of record JAJIBD010032189.1, read on the forward strand.
GGCTTTATTGCCCAATAAAAGAAAGGAGCTATTCTTCCAGGAACTCGGACTCATGGACCCAGGAGAAATGCTGGAGGGCTGCCTGGAGGTGGCCGCCTGGTTCTGGTCACCCAGGCCCAGCTGAGGCCTCAAAAACAAAAGAGGTAACAAAGGAGCTTTGGTAGCAGGTGGAGAATGGGAATCTCTTGGGGATGGCCCTGCTGCTGCTGGCTGGGGACACCCTAAGCGCCCGTCCCCCACACTCCTCCCATCTGCCCCGGGGCCTTACTTTTGGTTGGGACATAGAAGAACACGGGCTCCGTCCACGACCCATTCCCGGAGAGCGAGGTGGCCTGGATGCGAGCTGTGTAGTTGCCGGGATTCAGGCGGGTGAGCTTGGCCCCTCGAGCTTCCTGTACTCCTGGCGGGACACGCATTCCCGCTGGTCCTGGGGAGAGATACGGGCAGGTCAGTTTCCCATCAATTTCCCATCCTGGCATTACCAAGACCTCGACTGCCTTGCTGGAACTCTCAGCTCATCCAAGTATCTAAGTATCTAAGTATGTATCTAGTACCTAAGTACCTAAGTACCTGAGTACCTAAGTATCTAAGTATCTATGTATCTATGTTTCTAAGTATCTATGTATCTAAGTATCTATGTATCTAAGTCTCTAAGTATGTATGTATCTAAGTATCTAAGTATCTAAATATCTATGTATCTAAGTATGAATGTCTCTAAGTATCTAAGTATCAAGTATCTAAGTATGTATGTAACTAAGTATCTAAGTATGTATGTATCTAAGTATCTATGTATCTATGTATCTAAGTATCTAAGTATCTATGTATCTAAGTCTCTAAGTATGTATGTATGTATCTAAGTATCTCTCTTCTCTCTATCTCTATCTCTCTGTCTCTCTCTCTCTATCTCTCTATTTACCTACCTATCTACCCATCTATTTATTTATTTACAGGGTCACATCCAGCCCCCAAATTCTCTGACGGTCGTGAGATCCCTGACTCTTAAGAGGAGAGTCCCAGCCCCCCAAGTCCCCACCTCATCCCAGTTTCCAGCCCCCAAACCCAGCTCCAGCCTCGCCTCCATCTGGAACTAGCTCCCAGCCCTGGGCTCACCTCTATCCGGGACACCCCCAGCCCCACCCTCACCTCCACCTGGGATCCCCTCCTGACCCCGGCTCTGGCCTCACCTCTGTCTGGGACCCGTACTTGATCTCGTACATCAGGATCAAGCCATTGGGGTTCTCAGGCTCGTTCCACTTTAAGAAAACAGAGTTCTCGGGCCTCGGCTCCCAGGTCACGTGGCCAGGGATATCATCTGCTCCTTCTGCACGTGACAGAGACAGGTCACAGGGTGAGTCACCTGGGAGCCAGCCCTCCCCCCTGACCCAGCCAACTTCTTATGCAGGCCGGCGGCCCCTCCCTCACCAAACAGCTCCACCATCCACAGAGCCCCTCTTCCTGCCCAGCCCCGTGCGGAAGGTAAGTGTCAGTGGAGTCAGGCACTAGCCCTGCTCACAGCCACCCTCGGGGTCCATCCCTGGCACCCCCAGCATCCCCTGAGTCCTGCCAGATCCCTGAGCACAGAGTCAGGAGTGAGCCCTGAGCACAGCAGTAGCCCTGAGCACTGAAAAACATGTTTCCAAGCCCAGGAAGCAGGGACGTCTCAGCAAGCCAAGGGCCATCTGCTCTTGTCACCTGAGCAGCAGAGCTGGGTAACCCCTGGGACCCCAGGGGTGGGAGGAGCCAGAACAGAGGGGAAATAGGGCAGGGAGGCTCCGGGTGGGGGCTCCAGGCCCTGCCAGTCTCCTCTGTGCCCTGCGCTTGCATGTGGCAAGTATGGGATCTGCAGAGATGAGCTCGCGGCAGCTGCTGAGTGACCCCCAGCCCCATCTCTGCTGTTCCCCCACTCCCCACGTCTGCTGGCGCCACTGAGGGACAGTGGGAGGCAGGCTCAGAGACATCCCTGAGGTCCTGGGGTCTCACGCGGGGCCCAGCAGCCCCCTCTGCGACCTCAGCACGTCCCTATTACTGTCTGCTGGGGGCTCCTGTACCCCCAAGATGAAGACCTGCTTTTCTGGGCCACAGGCAGCTTCTCCCTGGAAAAGCTCAAGACCTGGGGGTTGGAGAAGCCACCCTGGAGGCGGCTGTGAAGGAGTGACCTGGTCTCCCTGGACTGGGGTGAACTGTCCTATCACAAGTGAGGGGTACCCTGGCCAGCCCTGTGAACGGACACCCAGGGAACCGGGATGGAGGGTGATCAGGGTGTCTGGTCCGTGTGCCAGAGATTAGTCTGCTCCATGAGGCATGAGTGGGTGAAGGAGGCAGCTGGATCACGCCATACCTGCAGGCATGGTCCTGGCAAAGACGAAGTTGGAGGCGCTGCAGCCCAGCTTCTCGGCCTCGTGGTTGCAGCTGTGGATGTCGATGCGGTAGAGCGTGAAGGGCCGCAAGTTCGAGATGACCGTGCGCTCCTTGTTGTCCACCCTGCTCTCGTAGAATGGGAATTCCGTGTCATAGTCCTCGGGGTCAGAAATGTTGCCGTAGCCATCGGCCGAAGCTGTTCCGGGCCCGGACGGGCAGGGTGGCGTTGGTGCCGGAAGACACATCTCTCCGCTTCCGCTCAGGTCTGTGGACGAGAGCAAGCTGGCTGGTGTGGACCCGGGCGAGGACCATCAGGGGGCACAGACACAGGGAAGACCCCAGGGGGTGACAATCGGCAAAAGCGGTGGGGGAGGGGTCCTCCTTCATGATAGATTTTGCTCTGTCCACTCTGCCAGCCTCAGGATCGACCTCCCTGACCCCACCAGCCACTCAATGACAGGTTACTCAATGACCCCCAATGCTTAGAAGGTCACTCAGTGACTCCCCCAAGGCTCAGGCCAGCCAGAAACAGTGAAGAGATTGGGGGAGGGGCTCATTCTTGGGGTACATGACAAGTGAGTCTGGGGGTTGGGGTCAGAAGCGATATGACAGCGAGGAGGGCATCTGCCTTGCCAGTGGCTGACCGGGTTCAACCCCCGGCATCCCAAAGGGTCCCCGAGCACCACCAGGAGTGATTCCTGAGTGCAGAGCCAGGAGTAGCCCCTGAGCATCGCGGGTGTGACCCCCAAACAACCCAAAATTTAGAAAAATAACAATAAAATAGAAACAAGCACAAAAATGAGAAACAAGCCCAGGGACTGGGGAGGCAGTGGAGGTTGCACCCATAGGTGCCCGGCACCCACCCCTGAGCCTCTCCAGAGTTCCAGAACCTTCAAGCCAGAAACCCCACGTGGATAAACGACAACCGCAGAATACACATTCACCCAAACCTGGGGAGCCCCAAGAACCGCCCCAGCCCCTGCAGGGGAACCTGGAAACAGAGCCAGGGGTGACCCCCCAGCGGCCCGAGGAAGGGGCGCCAGGATACGGCACCTGGGCACGAAGATGGAGTTGTGCAGAAAGTTCTCAAAGACTTTGCGGTACTCGGCCTCCTCCTTCTCCGCCTGCTTCTCGGCCTCCGTCTTGGGGCAGGCGCAGCACGGCCCCCCTATCGCCGCCGCACACTTCCGTCTTGGGGTTCTCCGTCACCTCCTCAATGTCGATGGTACCGTCCGGCGTACTTCCGGATGGGGATTTTGTCGGCTCGGCCAGAGGGGAGAAAAATCAAAGCGATTACGCAGCCCAGGGGGGCAGAGAAGCGGGACTTGGGGGGTGAGCTAGTGTCTGGCCGAGGGGTACTGGGGGCTGGAATATGTCTTGGGGTGGGTGTCCGGCCGAGGGACACTGGGCTGTATCTTGGGGGGTGGTGCCCGGCCGAGGGGCACTGGGCTGTGTCTTGGGGGTGGTGGTGCCCAACCGAGGGCTTCTAGGGGCTGGGCTGTGTCTTGGGGGGTGGTGCCCGGCCGAGGGGCGCTGGCTCCGCAGAAGGGCCGAGCTCTGTGGCCGGCAGGCGCCCGTCCAGGCCTCACCTTTGGAGCAGTAGTTGTGCCGGGCCAGGTAGCTGTCCTGGGGCTGACGCTGCCACCGCACGATGTAGTAGCTCAGGTTGCCGTTGGGCAGCGAGGGCGGGTTCCACTTAACGATGAGCTGTGACCGAGGAGTTGGAGGCCGACAGGATGTCCAGGGGGATGGAGGGCACTGCACAGGGGGCAGAGGCAGTTCAGGAGCGGAAGGACAGACGGACGGGCGGGAGAGAGCCTCCGAGGCTGACTCCTCACACAGCGCCCATGGCGCCGCAGAGCCCCAATACACTTCTCATTTATTTTATCCATCTGATGTTTGTTTAGGGGGCCCAGAGCAATAGCACAGTGGGGGAAGGCATTTGCCTGGAATGCGGCCGACCTGGATTCAATCCCGGAATCCCATAGGGTCCCCAAGCACCACCAGGTGTAATTCCTGAATACAGAGCCAGGTGTGAGCATCCTGATGCTCAATTCCTGAGCATTGCCAGGTGTGACCCAAAAAGCCAATAAAATAAAATAAAAAGTACTGATATTTGTTTTTGGACCATGTTAGGCAATGCTCGGGATCACTCCTGGAGAGCTTGGAAGTGCCAGAAATTGAACCCAGGTCAGCCACATACGAAGTAAATACCCCACCAGCTAGACTGTCGCTCTGAGAACGTATTTTTAGTTTCATGATTCATATTTAATACACCAACGCCCCTCCCCAGGATTAGTCCAGTGCCCCCAAGCCAAGGTGGGGAGGGGCTCAGATGGGACGTATCCAACTAGGGGGGTTCACTCTGGAGGTGCCTGAGGGACCATGAGGTGCAGGGTGTGAGCCTGAGGGGGTCTCCAGCCCCTCTAGTTGGCTCCTTGTCACAGACGACAGCGGCTGCCCTTGGAAATGGGTGACTCCAGCTGTTTCCGCTGTGAGAAAACGGACCCACTGAATTTCAGGGGATCTGTAACCTCTGCAAAAATGGCCAGAAGTCCCGATAAAGGAGCAAGGGTCCAGGGCTGCACACACGTGGCAAGAGGGTGGAAAGGGCAGGAAAAGGTGGAAAAAAAGCAAAAAGCAGGGGCAGGGAGCAATAGCACAGCAGGGGAGGGCATTTGCCTTGCATGCGGCCAACCGGTTCGATCCCCGGCATCCTATATGGTCGCCTGAGCACCGCCAGGAGTAATTCCTGAGTGCAGAGCCAGGAGTAAACCCTGAGCATCGCCAGGTGTGACCCTCCCACCCACCAAGCAAAGGACAAAGCAGTCAAGGGCCGGGCAACTGACTGAGAGCTTCCGGGATGGCTCTGGGTCGTGGGGCCGGAGCTCGGCCAAGCAAACCAGCATCTCCGGCCTCTGTTACCAGCAGAAGGTCAGTGCCCAGTGCCCAGGGCAAGCAGTGACCGCCGGCCACACCACCCTTCATCCAGCCCCAGTGCTGACCCACGGGAGTCAGGGATGGACCCTTTCCCCCAAACCAGTGACCATGACCTGCTTCTGAATTCTACAATGAACCATTTTTTTTCTTTTTTCTTTTTTGGGTCACACCCGGCGATGCTCAGGGGTTGCTCCTGGCTCTGAACTCAAGAATTACTCCTGGCAGTGCTCAGGGGTCTCTATGGGATGCCAGGGATCGAACCCGGGTTGGCCGCATACAAGGCATACATTCTACCCACTGTACTATTGCTCCGGCCCAAGCCACTTTTTTTTGTCTGATTGCTTGTAATTGTTGAAGGGGGCAATACCCAGAGGTGCTCAGGGCTGACTCCTGGCTCTGTGCTCAGGGATCACCCTTGGCAGGCTCCAGGAAGTTATGGGGTGCCAGGGATGGAGTCGGGTTGCCCTGTGCAGAGCCCACTGTATGACCTCTCTGGCCCCCCAACGTCTATCTCCTTGGAACCTTCTCGGCCACAGAAGGAAGGTGTGAACAGGTGACTGACACCCACCAGCATCATTTTCCATCTCCGAAGGTTGGAAAAGTGACAGGAACGAGCCTGGACTGGCTGGGCCCGGCTGGGCCATCAAGGAACCCAGCACAGCACCCCGGGCCTCTGGGCTCAGGCCCCTGAGCACTGAGGCAGAGAATGGGGGTCAAGTACCCCCATTTCAGTACCTGTATTGCTAGCCACAATGCCCAAAGGGAGAGTAATTGAGAGTGAGAAAGGGAAAGTGAGAGTGAGAAAGGGAAAGTGAGAGAGCGAAAAAGGGGAAGTGGGAGAGAGAGAGCAAGAGAACGAGAGTGAGAGAACCTGTGAGAGAAAACAGGCGTGAGTGAGGGGAGAGAGAGGGGGCCCGGGGGTGTGGGTGGGAAACGGGACACTGGTGATGGGAAACGTGCACTGGTGAAGGGACCAGTTTGGAACATCGCATGACTGAAACACAATTTGGAACAACTTTGCAACTGTGTATCTCACTGTGACTCAGTAATATATACTGAAAAAAGATAAAAGAAAAGGAGGATTAAGCTGTGGCCAGGGGCAGGAAGGGCCTGGGGTCAGGATGGGGGTCAGGCCAGGTTTTCTGTTGACTAGAAAGAGCCAGAAGCCTGGCGGCCTGAGCCGCCCGCGGGCACCCACCTGAGGCATTGGTGCGGATGTACAAGATCTCGCTCTTGGCACCCCGGATGTGGTCGTTCTCCACCATGGTGAGGGTCACGGCCTTGACGTACACGGCGTACTGCGTCCAGGGCTTCAGGCCATGCAGCAGGATCCCCGGCTGCACGTCCTTGTTGGTCGGCAGGTCCACGTCCACCATGTTCCAGCTGTTGGAGCCGCAGGCGTCCTGTCCGTCATACTCGGTCACGTTCTTGAAGGGCCTGGAGGGCAGTGCACGGCGGTCCAGTGCTCTCGGACTTCAGAGCTCGCGGCTGCCCCGACCCAGCCAGCCAGGCGCGTCTTAGGGACCCTGAGATCCAACTCCAACAGCATCGGCTTCTTCTGCACCCCAGGACTGCGCTATGCAAGGCCAGCGCCCTACCCACTGAGCTCTCTCTCCGGCCCCCAGCGTTTCTACCTCCCAGCTCAGCTGATCACATGACACTCTGGGTGCCAACTTGGGGCTTCCCTCAAGCTCTCTTCTGGTTCTTCTTCTTATTATTATATTTTTATTTGTTTTGTTTTTTTTGGGGGTCACACCCGGCAATGCTCAAGGGTGACGTCTTGCTCTGCACTCAGGAATTACTCCGGTGATGCTTGGGGAACCCTATGGGATGTTGGGGATTGAACCCGGGTCAGCAGTGTGCAAGGAAAATGCTCTCCCACTGTCCTATCACTATGGGCCCTTACTATTATTATCATTATTATTATTACTATTATTATTATTACTATTATTATTATTACTATTATTATCATTATTATTATTATTATCTTAAGGGGGTTGTTCTGGGCCATGCCAGGCAAGGCTGGGGGATGCGCTCAGGGGTGTCTCCGGTGGGGCTCCGAGGACCCCAGGCAGTGCCGGGGACTGAACGCAGTTGGCTGTGTGCACGGCCAGCGCCCTTCCTGCCTTCCTCTCTCTGCAGCACCCTCCAGCTCCCCAATGGCCGTGTGAGCCCTCTCTCCCTGCCCCCCACGTTTCCTGCTGGCCAAGAGAATGGCCCCAAACCGGCAGTGGGAGCAGAGGGCAGGACTCGGCCAACTGCCCCCCCGGCCCCCAAGCCCGGCGCCAGACTCACGCTTCCTTATAGTAGACAGTGAAGCTGATGAGGTCCCGGTAGTCTGGGGGGCGGTACCGTGCCAAGTGATGATGATACGGTTCTTCCAGGTGCTGGTGGAGGTGAAGTGCAGGACGTCGCTCTCACCTGGACACAGGGACACCTCGGTGAGCGCCAGCCGACACCTGCCCGTCCTTGTCTGCGGCGCAGGCAGCCCACCCGGCCCACAGCACTGTCTGCCACACCCTGCCAGAACCGCTCCTCCTTTCTTTGGGTTTACTTGTGGTTGGGAGATGACTACTAGAGTATGCTACCCGCACGGCAGAGCCTGGCAAGCTACCCGTGTCGTATTTGATATGCCAGATACCAGTAACAAGTACAGACCTCATTCCCATGACCTGATGGAATGGTTTGAGGCTCTTTATGTTCCTGGAGCAAGCAGGTGCCCTTGGGCTCTACTTGCATGAGACAGGACATATGGAGATGTTACTGGTGCCCGCTCGAGCAAACCGATGATGAACGGGAAGACAGTGATACAGTGATACAGTGATACTGCTGTCACATCTGGCTGTGTCTGGGGACTCCTCGGTCAAGACCCAGGGATTGAACCTGGGTCTGCAGCATGCAAGGCAAGCGCCCTACCCACTGAGCTCTCTCTCTGGCCCCCTGGGGCTTCCTTTCTATTTCCACCTCAGTAGATGATGGGGTGCTCTGGAGACCAATCTGGGGCTTCTCTCTCTCTCTCTCTCTCTCTCTCTTTTTTTTTTTGCTTTTTTGGGTCACACCCAGCAATGCTCAGGGGTTACTCCTGGCTCTTCGCTCAGGAATTACTCTTGGCAATGCACGGGGACCATATGGGATGCCAGAGATTGAACCGAGGTCGGCTGTTGCTCCGGCTCTGGGGCTTCTCTCAAGCTCTCTCCTGGCCCTTATTATGATTGTTGTTATTATTATTAATATTTTTATTTTGGGGTCATAACCAACAATGCTCAGGGATTACTCCTGGCTCTGCACTCAGGAAGGAATTAATCCTGGCTGGGGGACCCTCTGGGATGCTGGAGATCAAACCCGGATTGGCCGCATGCAAGGCCAAGGCCCTCCCTGCTGTAGGATTGCTCCACCCCACCCATCCACTGTTTCTGCTCCCTCCAGCCCCGCCCAGCATTGCCTGCCTCGGTTTCCAGCTTGCGTCACTTCCCTGTTCTGGAACAATGAGACTGGCTGTGGGGAGTGTTCTCGGGGGCAGGGTGGGGCGCACTCACAGGAGGCTCTCTCCCCGTTGTTCCTGGTGTTGATGTCCCCTTTGCTCTGCCGTCCCTTGGTGCCTGTCACCTCCTCCATGCGGTAAATCTCGGAGACGCACAACTTGGGGTTGAAGGCGAAGTACATCTTGCCGGCCTTGATGGTCAGGTTGCGGTGCTCCCAGTCCCACAGCTGCTGCAGGTTCTGGTTGTCCAGCACGTAGAAGGAGTAATTCCTGGGGGCAGGCCGCACCGTGAATCCCGGGCTCTCCCCCACACAGAGCAGAAACCCCAGGCTGGGCTGGGCGGGCCAAAACAGTCCCCAGCCAGGTTTGCTGCTGCGAACCATGTCCTGGGCACGAGGAACCACACCCAGCCACCCTCCATGCTCCACGGCAGCCCCAGGAGTCAGGTAGCACAAAGCAGAAATAGGGAATCTGGGGCCGGAGCGACAGTCCAGCAGGGGAGGGCGTTTGCCTTGCATGTGGCCAACCCAGGTTCTATCCCGGCATCCCACAGGGCCCCCGAGCACTGCCAGGAGTAATTCCTGAGTGCAGAGCCAGGAGAAACCCTTGAGCAGTGCGGGAAGTGACTCAACAAGCCAAAAATAAACAAATCTTAAAAAGTGTCAAAAAAAATGAACAGGAAGTCTGGGAGAGAAAGTTCAAGAGGCCCCTGACCCAGCTAGGGCAGGTTACAGCTCAGCAAACATTCCCAGCTGAGGCCATTTCCCTGAATTCTCTCTGGAAGGAATTCCTGCAGAGGCGGGGGTGAGAGCCACTGGCAGGGGCGTGTGTTGGTTCCTAAGAGGCACTCAGAGGTTCAGGGCCCCCGGAGATCTGCTCAGGGCAATGGCTGGAAGAAGTGAGGACCCTGGATGCTGGGGGGCCCCTCGGCAGCCCCAGAGTGCGAGGGGAGCCACGTGTTTCTGGGGGGTCACGCCCTGACCACTGAGCTCTCTCCCGGCCTCCTCGCGCTTTATTTACTTATTGTCAGTATTTGGTATGGGGGGCCAAACCCAGCAGTGCTCAGGGCTGACTCCAAGCTCAGGAATCACTCCTGGTGGGGGCTGGGGAGCCCCTAAGGGATGCTGGGGCTTGAACCCGGTCACTTGAAAGGCACAAGCCCTCCCTGCTGTGCAGTCGCTCCAGCCTCCAAGGTGGAATTATTTTATTATTATTTTTTTTTTGCTTTTTGGGTCACACCCGGCGATGCTCAGGGGTTTCTCCTGGCTCTGCACTCAGGAATTACTCCTGGTGGTGCTCGAGGACCATATGAGATGCCAGGGATCGAACCCAGGCCGGCACAGGCTGGCGCGCTGCAAGGCAAACCCCCTACCCGCTGGACTATGGCTCAGGCCCCCAAGGTGGGAATTTTAGTTATTTGGGGGTGGGGGAGTTGAGTCCTCCCAAGCAAGAGACCCAGGGCCCTGATGGGAGGGTCTGAGGTGCCAGAAATACCGTGGGGGGAGGGAGGGCGCGTGGATTTGGTGGGTTTGGGGGGCCTCCAGGGACACCTCAGCACAGGGGGCATCTCTACCACAGCCCACTGCATGCTGAGTGCCAACTGGGGTGGGCTGCGTGCGCTCTGGGGCGGGACCCTCGGAGCCCGCCAGCGCCACGCAGCCCGGGGGCGGGACGGCCTGTCCCAGTGCCGAGCACGCGCTCTTACCCCTCCAGCTGCTCCTCTCCCAGGATCTGGGCGGAGGCTCTTGAGGAAGGACAGAGAGACCAGCGGCGTGCGAGTGGCGGATCTTCACATAGCCCGTCACCACCTCGATGAGCCCCATAAAGTTCTCCAGCTCCGAGGCGATGTTGTCTGGGGGTAGGGAGGGGGCAGAAGGCGAGTGAGGATGTGGGGCGGGACGCCTGTCGTCTCCGGACATGTGTGGACGCGGGTTTGACAGCTGAGATCCCAGCACGGTGGGAGCATGAGGGCGCAGCTCAGGGTCGCCCGGATACCTACGGAGCACCCCAACTGGGTCCCTCGTCAGCAGTGGGGGCTCACTTATAAGAAACTTTTCCCCCAAATCGGGAAGGGCTTCTAGAAGGCCAGAGAGGACGCCTCCGGCGCCGACGACAGAACATCAATTTAGAACTTGCGACCAGCCTTGGCGTTCAAGCCCTCTCGTGGCTCTGTGCTCAGGGATCACTCCTGGTGGGCTCAGGAGACTCCATGGGGTGCTGAGCCCAAACCTGGGTCAGCCACACCTGGCAGGTGAGGGGAGCCCTAGGGGGTTCCAGGTCTCGATCCCGGGTTGGCCTCAGGCCAGCCAAGCGCCCGCCTACTGTCCCCTCCTCATTACGTGCTGCCTTGACCCGCGTCTAGTAGCTAAGATGCAGGGATCTGTTTGCAGAGAAGGCAGCTCACACAGACTCAACAGAAACAGGTGGGCTGTCTGCGGGAGGGATTTGCCCAGCCCTGGTGGTCCACCTGGTGGTGGTGTCTGGGACCTCCAGGGCTCCCTCTGGTGGCGCTGTCTGGGTATGGCATGTGGTGCTGGAGCCGGCCATCAGAGTCTGGCCTATATGCTCAGTGGTGTTCATTGATCATTGATGTCAAAAGAGGGGTTCGGCAGGGTGATACCATTTCACCAAAATACTTCAGCGCCACCCTTGAGAACATCATGCTACAATTAGAATGGGAAGGAATGGGAGTGAAGGTAGATGGTCGGCAACTACACCACCTCCGCTTCGCTGATGACATCGTTCTAATAACACCAAACATTAGCCAAGCGGCACAAATGCTGGCTGACTTCGACTGAGAATGTGGAAAGATAGGTCTACAGCTGAGTCTAAAGAAAACCATGTTTATGAAGAATGAACTAGTTCCAGAGGCCCCATTCACTCTCAATGGAACAAACATCTCTGAATGCAGCAGTTATGTGTACCTAGGTCGAGAAATCAACATGATGAACGACCTAAAACCTGAGCTGCGCAGGAGGAAGAGAGCAGCATGGAATGCCTTCAAAGGGATTGAAGAAATAGCTAAAGGACAAAGAACCTCCGGCTCCGGGCACATCTCTTCGACTCCACCGTTCTCCCTGCATTAACATACGCCTCAGAGACCTGGGCCCCACGAAAGCAGGATGAGAATGCTATTCGGTCTCCCAGAGAGGAATCGAAAGAGCTATGCTTGGAATATCACATCTCACTCAAGTGAGAGAAGGAATCTGGAGTTCTGACCTCCGTCGCTATTCCAGAATCAGGGACCCTGTCTCGTTTGCCAAGGCATCGAAAATCAGATGGGCTGGACATGTAATGCGATTTGGAGACAACCACTGGACTAGAGCCATTACCGACTGGATCCCACTGGATGTCAAAAGATCACGTGGCCGCCCAACTACAAGATGGTCAGACTTCCTTGTCAAGACCCTGAGCGAACGGTTTGAGGCTCTTCATATTCCTGAATCAACCAGATGCCATTGGGCTACATTGGCACATGACAGGGTCCAATGGAAATGTTACTGGCGCCCGCTCGAGCACATCGATGAATAACGGGATTCAAGTGATCAAGTGATCAAGTGGTGTGACCTTCGTCCCTAGCTCTGGGGGTGATTTTCAGTTGATGCCTTTGGTCTGGGGCCACACACAGCGGTGCTCAGGACCCTCTGCAGTGCTGATACAGAGCCTGAGCCTGCCACATGCAAGGCCTTGCCCACTGTTCTGGAGAGGACTTTTCAAACCCTGTGCGCTCCGGGAAGGGGGTCCCAACACTCTCTGGGGGGGCTTGGGGGGGCAGATACTCACTGCCTCGGCGGATGTTAATCAGCAGGTTGCCCTTGAAAATGGTGCAGCCCTGGAGCATCTGGGCGGAAGTCACCGAGTCGATGGTCTTCGTCCTCTTCTCTTCCTCACAGACCTTGGGGCAGGGACCCTCACAGGGGACGCAGAACATGCTGCTAAAATGGAGCAAGACACCAGGGAAATCACTCAGCGGGTCCCTCGGCACCGCCCTGCACCCAAAGCGGAAGGGGCGGAGGTGCCATCCACATGTGAGCGGGCTCAGCATGACAGAAAGCCTTTGAGGGGGTCAGAGGGACAGGACGGAGGGCAGGGCATTTGCCTGGCACACGACCGCCCTAGGTTTGATCCTGGCATCCTGCCGGGTCCCCGAGCACAGAGCCAGATCCCCGCCCCCACAACACGGGGGATGAGCAAGTTCCCGCTTTTCCAGGTGTTGGGCCTCTAGAGCTTCTGACCCACCCACGCCTCCCGGGCTCTCACCCTCCGCCCCAGTCTCCTCTCTGGTCTCGCGATGGGCAGAGACTGAAGAAAGGCTGGGGTGCAGGAGAAAGGAGAGGACCCTCCCCTGGCTCCTCCTCTGGGGTCCTGGAAGGTGATGTAGCAATAAAGCCCAGGCAAGGATGCAGGAACGTCTTCTCAGCACGGAGGCGTGCGTGGGGGCTTGTGGTGTGTCTTGGTCACGGGAGATGAATTGTGTTTCCTCTATGGCTGGTGGGGAGTAGCTGGGGATGAACCCCAAGGGGCACCCTTGCAAGGTACCGAGCTCTTCCTTGGGCTCCACAGAGCCCTGGACCCTCTTCCTGAACTCTGATGCCCCCAGACGGCTCCTGCCTCTAGAATTTTTATGGGGGGTAGAGTGGTGCATGGGGCCTTGGGTTCAAGGGACCAACTGGGAAGCAGGGATTGAACCCGGTCAGTTGTGTGCAAGGCCAGCACGTTCCCCACGGTCCTACCACTCTGGCCACTGCTGCTATGATTTGGCCTCGGAGAAGGTGGGGGTATTGGAATCCTACCTGGGTGGTCTTTGGAAATGGCCCTGGAGACATTTCCATCGTTTGTTCCCCTTTCTTGGCCTTCACTTGTTCGGGGGTGGTGGGTGTTCAAGTGCCCCTAAGCAAGTGCCCTACCTGCTGGGTTATTTGTTCAGCCCCAAATGTGAGGGTTTTTTGGTTGTTTTGTTTTGTTCTTTGTTCTGGGTTTACACCGGTGACGCTCAGGAGTTCCTCCTGGCTCTGCACTCAGGAATCACTCTTGGCGGTGTTCAGGGGACCATATGGGATGCAGGGATCGAACCTGGGTTAACCATGTATTAGGCAAGTGCCCTACCCGCTTGGATTATTTCTTCATTCCCAAATGTGAAGGCTTTTTGTTGTTTGTTTGGGGTTTTGTTGTTTGTTTGGGGTCTACACCCGGCAATGCTCAGGGGGTTACTCACTCAGGAATTACTCCTGGCGTGCTCAGGGGACAATATGGGATGCAGAGCTCAAACCCGAGTCGGCCGTGTGCAAGTCAAGCACCCTCCCTACTGCACTCTCTCTCAGTACCCCCAAATCCCCAAATGTGAGTTTTTTAAATTCACAGAAAGGGGGGCAGCGCTCAACGGGCCCCACAGGGTCGTGCTGTGACTCACTTCTGGCTGCTGTTGCGGATGAAGCCCGAGGGGCATTCCTGCATGCACTCGCCCTCGTGGATGACGAAACCCTCCACCTCGCCGCCGTCGGCATTGGGGATGCTGGCGCAGAAGTCGCGATCCACGCAGCGCCATCCCTCGAAGCGGTAGGTGTTCGGCGGGCACTGGACCACGCACAGGCCGTTGAAGTAGTAGTGGCGGCAGGCGATACAGGCGGTGTCGTTGTCGGGCGCGGTGCAGCCGCCCAGGCACTCGGGGTGACAGCACTGCTCGTCGTCCGTGCAAGCCCGCTTCCCGCACGAGCTCGGGCACGCTGTGGGGACAAGAGGGCAGGGAGGTGAGGCGGCCACCATCACCTCCCCAGGGGCGGAGAACATTGCAGCCCCCAATGCACCGTCTGGGGGTGCCAGCGCCGTCCCTGCGCTTTGGTTTCCCTCAGGAGCCTGGGGCGCTGAAGGCAAACAGGGCTCAGAGAGTGTGTGGGAGGAAAGCAGGGGCTGCAGCGAGAGCCCAGCGGGAGGGCGTTTGCCTTGCAAGGGGCTGACCCAGCTTCGATCTCCGGCATCCCATAGGGTCCTCGAGCACCACCAGGAGTAATTCCTGAGTGCAGAGCCAGGAGGAACCCCTGAGCATCGCCGGTATGACCCAGAAAGCACAGATCGATCGATCGATTGACAGACCGACCGACGGACGGCAGCTCCGGCAGCGGCATGGATGGGCGTGGGGGGTAGGAGAACAGAACCAAGGCGGAAACTACCGGGTCCAGACAGATGCAATCCCACAATGCACAGGGGCGCCATCACCCACAGCGCCATTCTTCCAACCATTGAGGACACAAGAGCATAGGGCGGTGCGACTCAGGGCTCAGGGCTACGGAGCAAGGTTCACGCATCGCCCATCACCCACGCAGGCATTCCGCACTGCGGCCCCATGCCTACAGCAGTGAGCACTGAGAGTGAATTCAGAACTTCCTGGGGCAGGAGAAAATCCTCTCTCTGGAGCTGGGCAGGCAGGGGGCCAGCCCCTTCCTCCAGTCCTGCCTGCACGCTGTTTAGGGGGCAACGCAGTGGTACTCAGCGCCTGACTCTGGCCCCCAGATGGTGAGCGTGTCCTCCACGTGGCCATCTCCCTGGCCATGTGCTCTCCCACACCAATTCCTCTCACCTCCGTCCTCTCTTTCTGAATCTCTAAAATGGGCCACACACCCTCCTGAAAGCTGCCTGTGGAAACTGCAAACCACCAAAACAAACACACACACACACACACCAGCAGGCTACGGGCCAGAGAGACAGCTCAGTGGGTGCTTGCCTTGCTAGTGCCTGACTTCACTTTAGATCCCCCTGGCACCACAAAGGGCACCCGGCCCTGCCAGGAGCTGTCTGAACGCAGACCCAGGAGCAAGCCCTGAGCACCGCTGCGTGGCGCCCCAGCAGACAGCAGACAGCGAGGCGGCCAGCATGTTGGAGCGGTTGTTCCCGGCAGTCCCGCAAAGCCTTCGTGTGTGGGGGATGCCGGCTGGGGCTGCAACCAATGACAGCCGGAAAAGAATGAGTCCGTGGAGATTTTACGCAATGCCCTGAGCCATGGCTGGCAGGTCTCGCCCCAAAATAAGTGATGGCTGTAAGCGGCTGGCACAGCTCACGCCTGTCCTTCACGGGAGCTGTCCCAAAGCACGAGGCTCCTTCTCAAGCACTGGCAAAGTGAGTGGGCAGCGGAGCCGCAGGACACCAGATGCTGGAATCGTCGGGACGTTGGCAATGCCCCCTCAGAGCTCCGTCCACCTGAAGCAGCCTCAGAGTGGGCTTCAAATGTCAGAGACCCCTCTCACAGCTCATGTCCCCACGAGACGCCCAGGAGTGCCGAAGTGATCACGCTCGATGGAAGTAAAGTCAAAACCGATCGAGATATCAAATGGGCTTCCCATTATCTGCTTCTGACGTTTCCCTCGGCACTGGAAAACGACGCTGGATAAAAACATGCATCACTGCCTCTGACACGTTATCTAGGGAGAACCTATTCTTGCTGTCCCTATAATAAAAACACACTTGAACGACTCAGGTCACACACAAAAGAAGAAACCGTAGGAGGCGACCAGAGTTGGTACAGTGCTCAGGGGCAAGAACCTTGCATGTAGCAGACCGGGTTTGGTTCCTGGCTCCAAGCACACACATCAGGAGTGATGCCTGAGTGCACCGCCAGATCTAAGCCCTGAGCACTGCTGGGCATGCTCCCCAAACCCAGACCACACGAGGGCACAGTGTGTCTTCTAAACACCCAGCTCACACCCTTGCCTCCTCCACTATTGTTGTTTTTAATTCTTTTTGGGGAGAGGACATACCCAGAAATGCTCGGAGGTTCCTCCTGGCTCTGCATTCAGGAATCACACTCGGCATTTCTCAAGGGACTCTATAGGGTGCCAGGGATCGAACCCCGATCGGCCTAGTGCATGCGAGGCAAGCGCCCTACCAGCTGCGCTCTGGCTCCAGGCCCTCTGTTTTGTTATTTTTAATCTCAGAAAACATAAGAGACACAATCGCTGTAGTAGAGGCTTCTACTGCTCCGGAAACTCCTCCAAGGAGCCCCCTGGGATTAACAGCGCCCGTGACTCCCACCGCCTGACCTCCCGCAGGCTCCCATGGAGAGGGTGGGGGGAGCAGTCCTTTCACACACTTAAAAAATTACTCCCAGTTATTTTAAATCTGGAGCTGTTTGCATATTCCTTATAAGTTATGGAACTCACACTGTCCCGCCGTGACTAACCGCGGTGGCATGGAGAGAGTGGTCTATATTTATCACTCGTCATGAGTCCAGACCTATTTCCACACCCTGTTACTGTACCCAGTTATGGGACCTACATTTTCCTGACTTCCTAACAAGGCAGGCCTGTGCCCCAGAGGGGAAAAGTGGGGGCTGTTTTGTCCAATGGAGGCCAACTTCAGATGGAGAGGCCCCAGGGGTCAACGGGATCGGCAGCATCTCTTTAAAAAAATTGGTTGGAGGGTCCAGTTCTGGCCCAGCATATGCCAAGCTAGTGGGAACCAAAGCATCCAAGTTACTGGGGCCAGAGCGACACTCTAGTGGGGAGGGCATTTGCCTTGCATGCCGCAGACCCGGTTTCAACCCCGGCATCCCATATGGTTCCTCAAGCACTGCCAGGAGTAATTCCTGAGTACAGAGCCAGGAGCAACCTCTGAGCATTGCCAAGTGCAACCTGAAAAGCAAAAACAAACAAACAAACAAACCGGGGTTACTGATCGGCAAAGGGGAACTGACCAACGCTTTCCAGCCTACTGATTGGCTATGGGTACACAGCCTAGGAAGTAGGCTAGGATTGGCTCGGAAGTAACTGGATAAACTAGCCAGCCTTTTGGTTGGCTATGAAGTATCTGAGCAAAGTATCCAGTCTACTGATTGGCTAAGGAGTAACTGAACTAAGTAGTCAGACTACTGGTTGGCTAGGGAGTAACTAAACAAATCAACCAGCCTACTGATTGGCTTGGGGAAAAGTATCCAGACTACTGATTGGCTACAGAGTATCCTTTCAGCTCCATCCTATAGGTTCGGTAGATACACTGGCTGGTTTGTCTACTAAGATGATGGCTGAAGAAGGAGCTCCTTCTAGCCTCTCTGCAAAGCCCACAGAGAGCAAAGTCCATTTTCTGAAGAGACTGAAAATGATACATCTACCACCATCCCATTTTTTCTTCCCACCCCCAACATCAGAAAGGGTAAGTATTTATCCCAATGCTAGACCCTCAGTGAGCTTAGGATCCCCAAACGCACCTAATTTCTGGGTCATCTATCTCTTGAGTCCACTATCTCCTAGAAATCTTTTAATCCCTTTCTGTTGGGGTAGGGGTGGGGTCCTTACATTTTCATTCTGCTTCCATTTGAGCCTTAAAAAAGAAAGGAGCAGCCAGAGCAATAGTAAAGCGAGGAGGGCGTTTGCCTTGCTCCTAGGGCACCTGGGGTTCCATCCACGGCATCCCATAGGGTCCCCCGAGCACCTCCAGGAGTGATTCCTGAGCGCAGAGCCGGGAAGTAACTCCTGAGCATTACCTGGTACGACCCTCCCCCAAAAAAAGGAATTGGGAGGGTCGGAGTGCCAGGGTTCCAACTCCGGTCGGTTGCTCCAAAAACCAGATTTTTTTTTTTTTTTGCTTTTTGGGTCACGGTCCTCAATGCTCAGGGGTTACTCGTGGCTCTGCGCTCAGGAATTACTCCTGGCGAAGCTAGGGGGAACATATGGGATGCCGGGATCGAACCCGGTGGGCCGCATGCAAGGCAAACACCCTCCCTGCTGTGCTATCACTCCAGCACGGCAACAACCAGAATTTGGACAACAGTGTTACATGCTTTGAAAAATCTTGGTCTCAGATGATCTGCGAGGGAAGTTTCCCACCCCTTTTCTTTTTGTAATGAAATCTCTGATGGGGGTAGATGGAGCTAAGCGACCTTCAGGTGCCTTATTTGTTCTTTCTCCCACGCCCTCTGGCCCCCTTCTTTGATCTCGCTTCCGGGCAGCACGCTTTTGGACACGTAAACCTCTTCTCTGGAGTCCCGGGTCATTCTTTCTCGTGATCCAACCTCCATAGCCGGTAGTAACTATTTTTACTACCAGGAAGAAACCACACAAGATCAAGTCGGGGATCAAAGCACAGCGAGGAGGCAGGTGTCTGCCCATCCTGGCTAATGGGATTTTCGCGCTGCCCTCTGAGCAACAGTCTGGAGAAATGGCCACCAAACACCTTCACCCCCTTCTACACCCCCACGCCCACCACCCCCAAACGCCAAGGGGCCCTAGCAGGAAGCTCTGATGACACCAAGGACCCCGAACAAAACACTCCTGTGGATGGTGTTGTTTGGCCCTTGCAAAGTTTACTATGAAAAGCCAAATCAAGACTTGCCGTGGCCCTGGCTTTCATATGGAGTTTCACTTTGTTGGTTTTGCGGGGGCAAGAAACGCCGCCAACGTCCCCAGAAAGCACGAACAGCATTGACGCCAGGGCTGCGGTGGGAGAGGCAGCCTTACGGGCGAGAGTCCCGAGTTCGATCCCTGGCACGACAGGGTGGGGGCTGGGGTGGGGGGGGGGGGCTGACTACTGAGCTGAGAGTTGCCCCTGAGCACTGAACCCTCAAAGTAACCCTCCTGAAAGGTGTTACAGTCCTATCTGGGCAATCCCATTCTGCTCAAACTTGAAACAGAACATTTCTTTACTCTCACCCCAGCTCTGAACTTTGGAAAGAAAAGGTGCAAAGATTTCAAAGTCGAGACTCTTTGTGGGTAGGGGCAGAGGCAGGTGGGCACTGGTAAACCTCCCAGACGACCACCACCCGCATGCCTGAGATCCCAGCCTCAGAGAAACAAGAGACGGGAGAAGAAGGCAAGCTCTAGCCTTCATGTGGCTGACCTGGGTTCAATCCCCAGCACCCCAAAGGGTCCTCAAGCCCCACAGGAGTGTTGTTTGAGCACAGAGCCAGGAGTAATCCCTGAGCATAGCCAGGTGTGGGAGGAAGAGGAGGAGGAGGAGGAGGAGGATCTCTCGGGAGCACTGAAGCCAAGTTTGTGAGTGCTGACTTTTTTTTGGCTTTTTAGGTCACACCCTGTAATGCTCTTGGCTCTGCACTCAGGAATTACTCCTGGCGGTGCTCAGGGTACCCTAGGGGATGCCAGGGATCGGACCTGGCTGGCCACGTGCAAGACAAATGCCCTCCCCTCTGTATCATCGCTTTGACCCCTGCTTTGATCTTCGGCAGGTGATCCCAGCCCAAAGCACAATCACCCCAACAATGACAAAAGGTGGGGAGGAGGCGAATGAGAAGGATCCCACCATCTTTTTCACCCAAGTAAGTTTCTTCATGTAAAACAGGCTCCACTCCAGTGCCAACCCAGGCACCCAAGTGAAAAATGCCAACCAAGAGAGGGGACCTGTCTCGGCTTTCGGGCCAGTGACGCTCCTCTTCCACCCACGCTGCTTTCTCCACTGCATCAGAAACATCTGAGAGCCAGTTTTTACTTGCTCTCTGAACTCACCCCGATGTCTGAAATATCTGTTCTCACCACTGGTTTCAGGGAATCGTCATTTTTTTCTAAAAATACATGTTGTTGTTTTTCTTTTTGGGTCACACCTGGTGATGCTCAGGGGCTACTCCTGGTTCTGCACTCAAGAATTACCCCTAGCAGTGCTCGGAGGACCTTATAGGATGCCAGACTAGCCATGTGCAAGGCAAGCTCCCTACCCACTGCACTATCTGGCCCTTTCTTTTTTTTATTATATTTTTATTTATTTATTTATTTATTTTGCTTTTTTGGGTCACACCCGGCGATGCTCAGGGGTTTCTCCTGGCTCTGTACTCAGGAATGACTCCTGGTGGTGCTCGGGGGACCATATGGGATGCGGGATCGAACCCTGGCCGGCATGGGCCAGCCGCGGGTGCAAAGCAAACACCCTACCTGCTGGGCTATCGCTCCAGCCCCTTTTTTTCAGATTATAACCATATGACAGTGTCTCAGAGCCTCCTCACTATCACTGGGGATTCTAACGAGGCAACACCTGCCCCAGGTACCCGACAGGTAAATATTGCTCTCTAGGGACCAGGGTGGAGTTGGGGCCAGCAGGGTCCAGGCAGGAGAAAAGCTGGGATGTGCTGGCGTGGCCATGGGTGGGGGTGCCCCCACCCTCCTGCACCTCATCTTTTCACTGTCCCCAAACGTGTTCTACTTCATCCTGAAGCGTCAATAAAGAGCAAAGAATCTCGCTCTGAAAGATCAAGGAACCGGAAGCTGTTTGCTGAATCCAACCAGAATTAACTGGGAAAGGACCCCCCCCCCCACACACACACACACACACAAACACACACCAAATCCTCCAAGAAAATTTGGATCCCAAGTTCCAGGCTTGAATCAACTGAAAACAAAGCTCTGAAAGGGACATCCTGGAAATTCAAAACAACTACTGTGTCCCCAATTCCGGGGGCAGCAGCCAGTGGGGGGCCCGGGGCGCCGGAAGCGGCTCTGGCGTCCCTCGGGACCTGTTTGTGTTTTATTCACAGAAAGAACAAGTACTGGCAAGTGACAAAAAAAGAACATGTTTTGCAAACAATCCGAGTGACCTAAAACCCAGGGGAAAGACTCAAATCCGCGTTGGGGGGTGGGTGGGCAGCCGTGGGGCGCTCTCTGCTCTGTGCTGCTGAGGCCCCCGGAAGTACACACACCCCCAGACCAGGCTCCAGAAAATGAAACCAGAGTTTCATGGACAGCGGGATCTTTCTTTTCTTTTCCTTCCGGGAGTTAAAAGTACTTCAGAACTGGGTGTCTGGGTGACTGTCCAGCTGCTGCAGACTAGTGAGACACTTAGAAATTTGGAAACAGCCCCCCCACTTTCACCATTCTGAACTGCTTAGTGAATTACTTCTACCCTGTTGTTCTTCTTTGGGGCAGGGTTCGGGAGACGCTGTGGTTTGGAGGCTGCAGCGGATGATGCTCCTTGAGTCCTGGCTCTGCACTCAGGGTCATTCCTGGTGGGCTACGGGGACCCTCGGGGGTGCAGGACCACACCTGGGCGAGCCACAGTAAGGCCAGGGCTGTGCGATCACCCAGACCCTCTGGAGGGCTTTGGGCCACACCAGGTGATGCTGGGCGCTCCTCCCAGCTTGGTGCTCTGGGAAGGCACCTATCACAGTGCCAGGGACCCAAGGCAGGGCCCCCAAAAGGGCTTAGCATAGGCAACCCCCTTTGACCCTTGACACAGCCACTCGTATACCAGCTATAGAAACACCCCTGCAGGCTCAGCAAAGCCTATTAAATGCACCCTTCCAACTGTGTTCCCCCTCTTCCTCCAGCTGTGCTCCCCTCCTCCTCCAGCTGTGCTCCCTCCAACAATGCTCCCCCTCCTCCTCCAGCTGTGCCCCCTCCAACTGTGCTCCCCCTCCTCCAACTATGCTCCCCGTCCTCCTCCAGCTGTGCTCCCCCTCCTCCAGCTGTGCTCCCCTCCTCCTCCAGCTGTGCTCCCCCTCCTCCTCCAACTATGCACCCCTCCTCCTCCAGCTGTGCTCCCCTCTTCCTCCAGCTGTGTTCCCCCTCCTCCTCCAACTGTGCACCCCCTCCTCCAACTGTGCTCCCCTCCTCCTCCAGCTGTGTTTGTTCCCCCCTCCTCCAACTGTGCTCCCCCCCTCCTCCAGCTATGCTCCCCTCCCCCCCCCCAGCTGTGCTCCCCCTCCTCCAACTGTGCTCTTAAAGCCAGTGCCAGAGCACTGCAGGAACAAAGGACTACACTTTTTAAAAGTTTTAATTTTAGGGTCTGGGGCCACACCGGTTGTGCTCAGGCCGAGTCCTGACTGCACTCAGGGATCATCCCGGCAGGCTCAGGGGTGGCAGGGATCAAACCCGGGTCAGCTGCGTGCAAGGCAGGCACCCCTCCCCTGTGCCCCTCCCACAGCGCTGTCCTGTGGCTCTGACCGGTCCCTCAGATGATACATTTTCAACCTGTGGTTTCTGCCCTTCCATCTTCCTGCGGGAGGTGGGGTGGGGGGGGCTCTCCCCAAACCCACAGCTTTGAAATGTCTGAACCATCCCTCACCCTGAAGGAGGAGGTTTCTCAGGCTCTTAATAAGCTCATTCAGGCTGCAAAGATCCCGCACCCTGGCGCCAGGCGGCAGCAGTTCTGGCGGCCAAACATCTGGGGGGGCAGTCTCAATGCCAGCTCCTTGAGACTCAAGTTCTGGGATTCCTAAAACAGCCCTTCACACTGCTGCTCCTTCAGGCCTGTGAGTCGGGCGTGGGTGCAGAGAACGCCCTTCCTCCCAACACCTTCACCCACCCGCAGCCCTGGGTCAGGACCATGATTAAGAAATATCCTTCTTGAGTCCCCTTCGTGGGACGCACAGACCGTCATGCTCCTTCCCTGGAACTTGCAAAATCCGGGAACTTCTTATCAATTCCAGAGACTTCAAGGGAACAGTAAATAACACACTGGCCTAGTCCCATCACTGTAGATCCTGGGTGGCTGGCACAGAAAGGACGCGGACGTACAGCACAGTCCTTGCTCTAGACTGGGGCTTGTTTCTCAGGGGAGGGTATCTCGAAGGGCTGGAGCACGTTCCTTACACGTGGGTCTGCAGGCTAAAAGCCCAGGCGCCACACGGTTCCCCCTCTCCCTGTGCACGCCTCCACACTACCACTGCAAAAAAAAAATCTGTGTTTCTTTTCTGAAGTTGGCACGTTAATATACCTTATACTGATAGTATACCACCTACACAGTAGAGCCTGGCAAGCTACCTGTGTTTTAGTTTTATTTATTTATTTATTTATTTATTTTGCTTTTTGGGTCACACCCGGCAATGCTCAGGGGTTACTCCTGGCTCTGCACTCAGGAATCACTCCTGGCGGTGCTGGGGGACCATATGGGATGCCGGGATCGGACCGGCCGGCAAGGGCCAGCCACGTGCAAGGCAAATGCCCCACCCGCTGGGCTATCGCTCTGGCCCCTTGCGTTTTATTTGTTATGCCAAAAACTACTAACAATATGGCCCTCAATTCCATGACCTGAAGAATGGTTTGAGGCTCTTCCTGTCCCTGGAGCAAGCAGATGCCTTTGGGCTACACTTGCTAGTGACAGGATTATGGAGATGTTATGGTGCCTGCTCAAACAAACCGATGAACAACGGGAAGACAGTGATACAGTGATGCCTTCAGAGCAGCGAATGGGGGCGCTATTTCCTTCCGCCTAGGGATTCCTGTCTGCTGCCTGGGGTCACTACATAATCCCCAAATCTGCCTAATCTCAAAGTCTTAAATCCTTAGACATATTTTTTGCATAAAGAATTGGTGAAAACGAGGAAACAGAATAGGGTGGGAGGAAAAAAGTGGGTGCAAGTCAATTGGTCTTAATTTAGGTGTTTGTGGGTGCTTTTAACAATCAGCCAACAGCACCTCCCACCACCGTACTTTCTCCCAATCTGGCCCCCACCAGGGCCCCTTTCGTTTTCTGGTTGCCCAACCCCCACCCCGCCATGTGGCCCTTAACGTGGGACGTGGGCTGCCCTCGGGAAGGAAGGCGAGAAGCAGGCACAATTTCTTTGCACATAGTGTCAAAAAACATATTAAACGAGCAAACACAACCACCCCACCAGTCCTGGAGCTCTGCAGGCAGAACGGAAAGCCACAATTTAGAGGTAGCCCACGCCCTGGTAGGTGCCAGCCTGGCCACATTTTTAAGGGGCCAAGTCATGTCTGCCAACCAGGGTCCTTGTTTTCAAGGCAGGGAATATTTGGGGTGTCTGGGTTCAACGCGTTGCAATGTGGCCGCTCGGCCTCTAGGGGGCAGGCTCCGCTAACACTGCAGCCCAGGAGCAGGCGTGCGCTCCACCAGCTCGACGGGAGTCTGCAGACAAACGGCGCATTATTGGTGCAGCGCTGAACGTGGCTGGCCACGTAGCATGTGAGTGTTTCTCCTGGCATGGTCTGCGTGCTCCGTGAATCGGAGCCACTGTTACTGTGTACCCCCCAGACGGGATCTGAAAATCTTGGGTTCCACTCTGCTGCTTCTCTCCCCAGGAACACGGGTCCGACTGACCCCCGGGTGGGGCTCCGATGTCTGAAATGCCCTGGAGGGTCTCGGGGACGTACAGGGGGCTGCTAGGCAGAGGGAGGGGATTCAGAACAACGGATTTCAGGCCGGGGCCACGCCCAGTGGTGCTCAGGGCGGATTCCTGGCTTTGTGCTCAGGGATCACTCTGGAGAGACTCCAGGGATCCTATGGGGTGCCAGGGATAAAACCAGGGTTGGTCATGTGCGAAGAAAGCTCCGTACCCCTGGACTATCTCTCGGCTCCGAAGTTTTACATACTGGGGAAGAGGGCTCCCTGCACAAACTTCCATTTTATGTGGTCAAGAGAAACAAAGACGTCTAAAACATACTAAAGTTCACCCCTGCCCCAACAAATAAAAATGGTCCTACATTTTAGATTTGCTGAGTATTCGAATTCCAATTTCCAGGAATCTTTTGTTTTGGGGCCACACCCAGCAGAGCTCAGGATTTAACTCCAGGCTCTCCTTTCAGGGATCATTCCTGGCATTGCAGGGAGGGGGTGGGAGGGACCCCATGGGGTACCACAGATCAAATCTGGGTGGGCAAAACAGACGCCCACCCCCCTGCACTTGCTCGTCCCCGGTTTTCTTTCTTTCTTTTTTTTTAATCACACCAAGCGATGCTCAGGGGTTACTCCTGGCTCTTTGCTAAGGCATTACTCCTGGCAGAGCTTGGGGGACCATGTGGGATGCCAGGGATTGAACCTAGGTCAGCTGCGTGTAATGAAAATGCCCTTCCTGCTGTGCTATCACTCCGCCCCCATGCCCATAGCTTAATCTAGAACATTCCTGAGGTGGAGCTACCCAGATTCCATCCTGGACCTCCAACAAATACGGTCTCCGAGGTTCTGCAGGAGTGAGCCGTGAATCTATTTAGCAATGCTGGGTGTGCCCCCACCACCACTGCCACCAGAAGAAACCAAACCCCCAAATAAAAAAAAACAACGAGCGCCAGAGAGGTAGTACAACGGATAAGGCACTTGCCTGGCATGGGTCCAGACTCAGTCCCCAGCAGACCATATATGGTCGCCCAGGAGATATTCCATGTACGCGCAGGGTCTGTGCGGAAACAGACCCCGGGACTGGCAGGTCTCCAGGCAGACGGATTCTAGGACAAATTCTTTCCCCCTCCAACCCAGTTGAGAACTCATACAGGCAGCTCCCAGGCCCTAAACTAGTCACAGAAAAAGCAAACACAAAAACCAAAAAACCCCAGGGACCAGAGAGACGGTGATTCCCTGAGCACCTAGCCGGGAATAAGCCGTAACCTCTGCCTGGTGTGGCCCCCAAACAAACCAAACAACAAAACTTCAAACCCAAACAGAAGCAATGACAAGATGACTTCTGCTTTTCCTGGGAGGAGACAAAACTGACAGTAAGCCAGTGAGTCCTGGAGGCGTGAGCATGTTCTCGTGTTTGGGCAACAGATAGTGATGGGTTGATTAATGGGTACCCAGAGTTCCAAGAGATATCTCTCTGTCTGTCTCTCTCTCTCCTCCTAGCAACGGGAGACCCAAGTCAAAGAGGCTGGGTGGTGTCACGGGCTTAAGGGGCTTTCCAGGTACGTGGCCGACCCAGCATGCCACAGAGCACCACTAGGCGGTAATCCCTGAGCACAGAGCCAGGAGTAAGGCCTGAGCGCAACCCTAAAATACAATTTCATTTTATTATTGTTTTTGGCTTTCTGTTCTGAGTCACACCCAGCGATGCCCAGGGGTTACTTCCTGGCTCTGCAGTCAGGAATTACTCCTGGTAGTGCTCAGGGGACCCTATGGGATACCGGGGATGGAACCTGGGTCAGCCGCATGCAAGACAAACACCTGACCTGTTGTGCTATTGCTCCGACACAGAAATACGATTTTAAAATCCAATCAAGATATAAGCACTTGACAAAGAGTTAAGTGCATCCTCTTGGATGCCCCCGATTTTCGTGAGGTGGAGGATGACAGTTTTTCTTGGGGGGCTAGTTACACTCCACCACCCAACTAAAGTTCTCGGGAGGGGCACCATCCCAGCCCTCACATTTCTCCTCCCTTAGAAAACTTGCGATCCTTTAGCCTGACAAATACTAAAGGTCCTGATAGATGTCCAAACTGAGGTTCCAGCAGGAGCAAAACAACAACAACAAAATAATAATAATTGCACTGGGAAGGCGCCGTTCATTTCTGAAGATTAGTTTCTACAGAATGATTTGGGAGTTGTATTGGGTGGCTCTGGGTGGTTCCTGGCGGTGCCTGGGAGCCCACAGGGGTCAGGCTGCCCACCTGGCCTTGCACCCCAGATCTTTGGACCTTCTTCTTGCCTCCCCGACTCCTGCCGGGCAGAACATTTTAACATCACTTCAAAACATTTTTCAAGGTAAAGGGATATACATGATAACCTTTCAGTACCGGTACTGCAAACCATAATGCACAAGAGGAAAGAGAGAAGGGAAAAAATGTCTTTTCTTTGTCTTTATTTTTTTTTCATTTCCCTCCTGCTCCACTCCACTAGAGGTAGGCTGAGGGTCGCAGGAGCGAAAGTGGGGATACTGGTGGTGGGAAACACCCACTGGTGAAGGAACGGCAGTTGGAAACTTGTAAGACTGAAACCCAACACGAACAACTTTGTAACTATCTCACAGTGATCCAATTAAAAATATACGAATAGGGGCCAGGGCGATAGCCCAGCGGGTAGGGCGTTTGCCTTGCACGCGGCTGACCCATGCCGGCCCGGGGTTCGATCCCCACATCCCATATGGTCCCCCGAGCACCGCCAGGAGTAATTCCTGAGTGCAGAGCCAGGAGAAACCCCTGAGCATTGCCGGGTGTGACCCAAAAAAGCAAAAAATAAAAAAAATAAATAAATAAATAAATAAAATTTAAGAAAAAAAAATATATATGAATAAATCTATTTTTATATAGTTTTAGAAAACAACCCCCAAAAAAAATTTCCAAACAAGGTCCTTGTAGGAATCCATGCAAATGAGTAGTACAGGGAGAAAATAAAATCAGGGTCTCCTCCCCAACACGGATCAACTAACAAAGAGTAAAAAAAATATACATTTTTCTTTAATTAATAAAACAAAGAGAAAAAAAATAAAAAACGTTAATTAGAAAAATAAAAACACAGTCAAAGAGCCAGCCTTTCTTCCAAGTTCTCCGGGAAGGTTCCGGCGGGCGCGGCCCGTCTGCGCGCCCCTCCCCTAAGCGCCCCCTCCGCCCCCTC
This sequence comes from Cryptotis parvus, assembly GCA_021461705.1. NCBI lineage: Eukaryota > Metazoa > Chordata > Mammalia > Eulipotyphla > Soricidae > Cryptotis > Cryptotis parvus. The sequence continues at coordinate 82,003 of JAJIBD010032189.1, forward strand.
CCCAGGGCGCCCAGGCGGCCACGCGGGCAGCAACGCAGACAAAGATTCGGGTCCTCGAAGGCACATCCGGAGGCCCAGGGCGGAATGCGGGGCCCCGGCTGGGGTTTCCGGTGGCGCTGGGGTGGGGCTCTGCGTACTTGAACAACAACAAAAGTACCAAGGGTCATTTTCCAGCTCCCCCTTTTTCGGTGAGGGGGCGTCGGAGGGGCGAGAGATCTATGGATGCCACGTTTCCTGCGTGCCAGGCGTGCGCTTGACCGTTGCAAACCCCCCCTTCATCATCCGGATGAATCGTTGCCTTAAAATCCTTCCAATCAGCTCGGTGGCGTTTTCCGGGGCTGAAGGCAACAAAACTAATTCCTTGACAACGTGGCAAGGGGAGGTGCAAGAAAGAGGCTTTTGTTGGGGGTTGGGGGGGTGGGGATCGTCTATTCCTTGGGGTGGTTTTAGAATGCGCCAATTATGCGCCGGCTCCTGGCACCAGGGACTCGTGCGCCCCGACCATCTCGCCATTAATGAAAATCAAATCAAATCAAATCAAGCTCGGTTGTGAGAGGCGCCAAGGGTGTCTGGCTCCGGCTTCCCATCACAAAAGGGAAAGAAGCAACCGCCTCCCGCGGCGACCCTAGGTCGGAATTAATGTCGCAATTCCTGCTGGGTGGGGGGGCAGTTCAAAACCCCCTAGCCCCCAGTTGGCGCAGCAAACCTCACCCACGCCGAGGGTCCGCCCTACCCGCGCGCCCGCGCTTTGGGGTAATCATCCTCTTGTATTATTTTAAAAAAGCAGTGCAACTTTATTTTATTTAAACCACCACCCCAAGAAAAATAAATCAAATTATGGCGGGGGGGCTCCCCGCTGATCGCGCCCCGCGGTTTCCGGCTTCATCCATTTCGGGGTTTTGCTCCACCTTCAGCGCTTCCTTTTCCAGCCCGCAGACCTGAACGCTCATGAATATTCCCATTTTCCGGCAGCAAGACGGCCGGACCCACCCGCCCCTACCCCGAGCGCCCATCAAAGTCTGACGCCCACCCCCCAGCCGGAGCCCCTCGGAATGGCTGCTCCGAAGTGGAGCACCCCCGTGGCCAAGTTGTTTGGGATAAGTTTTGTTTCCGATTTGGGGGGGCGCACGGCTGATTTCCCGCTTCTCTCCCCCACCCGCCTGGTTCTCCATAACTGTCGACCCCTACACACACACACACACACACGGGCCTTCCCAGGAATCAAGCCCCCCCCGGATTGCATTTCAATGACGGTGGCTATACGCGCGCCAAGGGAACCCCGAACCCCAACTTGCGGCGCGCGGAAGAACCCTCAGGAGATTGAAATGCGGGCTGTGGGGGCGCGCAGGGGGACCGGCGGGTGCCGGGGGGGGCGGCTGGTGGCTGCTCGCGCTGCAGGAGAGGTCGGACATGATGACACCCCGGGATACTCGCGGGGTCCTAAGAGCCGGGTGGGGCTCTCTCGCCCACCCACGCCGCCGGGCCACTTCTGCAAACCCATGTTTCAGTTCTGATTTCGATTTTGAACCCGGAACCTCTCCCGAAGGGGCATACATATATATATTCTATATATATTCTTTAAATTCAAAGCACCAAGATCATGGGCGACCCTTGCCGAGTGAGCGAGGCGGCACTGCCGGGAACCTCATTTTCCCAACACACCAACACACACACACCCATAAAACTCGGGGCGTCCTGATAACTTTAAAAAATCGCTTTCTAGCAAAAATTCATCTAAAAACCCTCGACGATCGTTCGGCACAAAAAAGGTTCGCCCGAAGCCTTTTTGCAATCACATCATTTTTTAAAAAAAAAATTTTTTTTTTTTTTGCGCGCTGGCCACGGCTCCTCCTAGCTCGGCCAGCGGCCGCCTCCCCCTCACCATCCCCTGGGAAGCAACGTGGCGCCGCATGGCCAGGCCGGGCTCCCCGTATTGCGACTCAATCTAGGGGTTCGCCCTACCTACCCAGGCGACCACCAGGGTTTTAAGAGGATGGGGAGGGGGTGTAAAGGAGAGCCCGGCGCCACGTTTACGCAGACGAGACGGGGGTGGGACCAGAAAGGAATCCGGGGCCTGTTTTCCAGCCCGGCCGCAGGGCGGCTCCCAGCTCCGTGCTCACGCGCACGGCGGGGCCGGGGACCACGTGGGCGCGCGGCTGTGGCGGGGGCGGGCGGGGCGCGCAGCCACGTGGCCACCCTGGCCGAGCCCTGCCCAGCCCCGCCTGGCCGCGCGGGCGCGCGCATGGGTGCCGTGGTGGGGTGCGCCGGGCGCATGATGGAGGGGGCAGCTGGGCCCCAGCGGGTGGGCGACGGCCGAACCTGATCCCGGGGCTTATGAAGTCATTGCAACAGCCGGGTTCCCACTGGCGGGGGGGCCCCCCGGTGCTCCGGGGCTGGAACGAACAAGGCCATAAAGTTCCTCTCGGTGGCCAACTTTCACTCTCCGGGAAATTGCACACACAAAAGAACCTCAGTACGTGGTGTCACGAGTTCGGCGCAGCCACGCCTTGCATGAAAACACATACACGGACACACACACACACTCCAACGCCCCCCCGTACACCCCACCCCCTTGGTCCTGGGCGTCCAAAGGAATTTGGAGTCGTCAGCGCTGGAGCATCTGAGGGTTGGCGCGGTCTTGGGTTGTTTTTTGTCTCGCTCTTTTTTTTTTTTCCTCTCCTTTTCCCTTCCCCCTGCCCGAAGGCAACTGTTCCATTTCAAACTCCTAAAAAATGCACGCCTGGTTGTCGGGCGGGCGCGAGCCACAGCCCCCAGCCGGGCGTGCTTCTCCTGATCTTTTTTCAGGGGGCTGATGGTGAAAACGCATGCCCGGAGATAGGATTGCAGGATATTAAAAAATAAAAAAGGGGCGCATTCCTCGGTCTCGCAAACAACTTTTTAGAAAATATTAATCATTATGCGGGGGGCATAAATTCCTTTTTCTCATTCTTGGAAGGGCTGGGTTAAGAACACAAAAGAGCGAAAATAAATTTTTAGTATCCCACCCCCAGTTCATCGTAAAAACGATTTTAAACCTTTTTAATGATGGCGAACTCTAATGATTTCACATACTTAAAATCGAGGGGGACTAATCTTTCCAAAAGTAAAGAGAGAACTAGACTATGAGCTTTTTTTTTTTTTTTCAGTTACAGCTTCAAAAGTCCAGAGAAAAACAACTTTCTAGCTAGTCGGTCCATTTCGTGGTCAGGCAAAAACCCTTTTGGGTCTGTCCCGAACCTTAGGGGTTTCTTGGCGAACCCTGACATTGTTCTGTGTCGTCAAAAGCCAGACGTTAGGAGACCAAAGCCAGACAAAAGTTTTGTTTGCTTTTGTAATTGCTCGTTGGCCCCTCGTTGCTCACCTCCACAGACGACGGCCAAGAAGGGGAGACATTTTAAATCACCTTCCCAGTCCAGAGTTCTTAAGTTTCGCCTATTTTTCTGCGGTCCTCACATGTATCATCTCCACGCAATCTCCTCCACACACACACATAAAAAAAGTGCAGAGGAGACGTGGCTATTTTTAAAAAGTCTGGTGTCTCTCATTTAGAAACGAGTGCACACACACAAAGGAAAATTTCGACAAATAGGTATATGTGACTAACAAGGGTTTTTCTACATGGGGCGAGCACCACTTAACAAAGTCAGGCCGTCGTGGAGACTGAAACGAAGTTGGTGGAACGATTAGGAGTCTTTAGCTTACAAGCCTCCCCTCACCCCCCAAGATGCATCATCATTACAAAGAATTCAGAAGGTACGAGCAGTTATCGCCTTTATCCAGCGATCTAAGCTAAAGTCCCAAGAAAGACCCCGCAAGTGAGGGTGCCGCGGGGGATGGGGTGCGCCGGGCGCATGATGGAAACGCGCAGCTGGGCGCTAATTCCTCCGGCTCTGCAAATTCCGGGATCTTAAATCTCAACGTGCACCCCCGACCGGGAAGAAATATCAGAACATGCTTCCGTAGATGGAAATAGTTGGGACTCGTCCAAAGCAGGCCTGGGTGAAGAGCTAACACGGAGAGTATGTTCTGCATTCCTGTGTGTCGGGAGGGAAGGTGGGCCCCCGGCCCGGCCCTCTTGGGACAGCAGGTGGGCTGGAAGCAGCTGTCCATGGATAGAATCCGCCCCTGTGTGGACCTCGTGCTCTGAATCGCCCGCATTCCTGAGGCCAGAGATGGTACAAAGAGTCTACTATCCCTCGCCTGATACAAGGTTCAAATTCATGAACTGCCTCTGGTTATTCACCACCAGTACCTTTGCTTTGTGTGCTCAAAACAAACAAAAAGGTTGTTTTTTCGGAGGGGGAAGGAGTCTTTCATTCCGTTTATGGAGCAGGAGAACAGCTCTTTGGAGAAGTTGAGGCAAGGGTGCACTTGATCTGTTCTAGACTATTCTACAGCACTGAGTTTATTTTGAGTTAAAAAGGAATGGTGGTTTGTTTGCATTTAAATATATATATATATAATTTTTTATTTTGCTTTGTTTGCATTTGGTATTGGGGCCACACCCAGAGGGCCTTAGGGCTTCCTCTTGGCTCTATACACAAGGATCACTTCTGGGGGTGCTTGGGGACCCTATGGGGTGCCAGGGATTGAACCAGAGTCGGCTGAGTCCAAGGCAAACGCCCTCCCTGCTCTACTACTGCTCTGGCCCCTGCTGTTTGTGTTTTCAAAGGAAATTGAAGTCATTTATCTGCAAGATGACAAGTTGAATTAAAAGGCTCAGAAGTCTAGATTCTAGGCAAGCTGTAAAATATATCTTTGGAACCTTGGTGGCGCTGTGTGTGCCATCCGCCCTGGGCCCCTGGGAGCCAAGGTCACTAACAAGCCCTTTGTCTGACTAAGCCACTTTTCTAGATAAGGTAAAACCAGGATCTGAAAAGATGGGATGCCCTTTTACACAGCTGCCGGGGATACTGCGGCAAAGGGCCAACCCCAGGCCGGCCACCTGCGTCCTTGCCTTTCCCACAGACCCTGAAGCACGTCAACAACAAAGAGCACGAAAACCTCAAGTGCCCCTGGATTCTCAGACTTGGCTCCCTCTGAACGATCCCCAAATTCTCGGGGGCCGAGAGAGAGTTCTTGCGGCTGACTCAAGTTTGAGCTCTGGAGCTCCATATTGTCTGCCAGAAGTGATACCTGAGAGCAAAATTAGGAGGAAGCCCGGAGCACCACCATGGGTGACCCTAAAACGAAACGGAAATTCTTTAAAGAAAAATAGACTCAATCGTCTCCCCAACAAACACCTCCACTGCCTTAGCATTGCTGGCCTGCCCAGCAGAGCCAGGCCCTGCCACTTGCTGGCTCCCTACTGAGTCCAAGTGAAGTCAATGGCTTCCTGGAGGGCGGATTGGAAACTGCATCTGGGAAGTTGACCGAAGACCCCAGCCACCAGCCTCCAGGGAAACGATTTTCATTGGGGCGTTATGGGAAATGGAGGCCAATCCAGTATTTACACGAGCCCGCCTTTATCTAACTGTGGCATTCCTTGCTTCTGTGTGTATGTGTATGTGTATGTGTGTGTGTGTGTGTGTGTTTGTGTATACCCGTGTACAAGGGTCCCACTGTACGTGGGTCCACATGTAGGGAACTTCCATTCCAGAACATGAGATAGAGGCACACATCAGGAATGGCTTCTTGGGGTACCCATTGGGTTAGTGGGGTGTGTATGTGTTTGTGTGTAAGTGCGCATGTAGAAGGGCACATGGTTCCAGCTCCCTTCTAGGACACAAGCTGGAGGCATGAGGCAGGAATGACTTACTTTTCTTTTTTAGGTCACACCCTGTGAAACTCAGAGGTTACTCCTGGCTCTACACTTAAGAATTACTCGGTGGTGCTCAGGGGGACCCTAAGAGAGTCCGCAATCGGACCTTGGTTGGCCGCAAGCAAGGTCAACGCCCTTCCACCTTCGCTCCGCCCCAGCAATGACTTCTTGGGGTGCAGAGTTGTGTTAGGGAAGTGGCCACGGTGAACTGAGTTTCACCTTGCTCCTCCCGACTGTCGATACAGAGTGACAGACCGAGATTCCCAGAAAGGACCGTTGGAGAACCCAGGGGTAGCTGAGGCCAGGGACTTTCCCCTCCTTCCTCGATCCACCTCGACAAGGACAGAGCCCCTGGTGGAAGGAACAACATGGCGGAGGGGTTCCTTTGTAAGACCAGGCCTCGCTGGGTGCTGGGGACCAAGGCACCGTGCAGATCTGAGCCCCTGAGTGAGGGCGGGATTAGATTTCAGCGTGCACAACTGTGTTCTTTGCGCTTGAATATTTCAGCAACTGTCCTGGACAACAGACAGACAAAGACCATCAGGTCTGAAGGGGGAAAGTGAGAGGCAGAAAGAGAAGGGGGGCCGGGGTGAGGGAGAAAAGGATCCGTACTGGGAGAAAATGTATCCGAGTAACATATGGCCAAGGATCAGAGCCGCTCCGTTTTCCCGCCCGTTCCCTCACTCTTTTGACACTTGAGTCCTAATAAGCTTGGAAATCAGTTTTCAAACTCCCCACAGCTGCAGAAAATCACCTCCAGCGAGGCTGATGGACACGGCGCTCCCTTCTAACTACCTCAAGTCTATGAAAGAGAAACGAGACAACACAAAGACGAAGCCATCCCATACAATAAGCAGAGGGAACCTCCCATCCTGAGCCGAGGCCCGGGAAGGGCTCTGTGGGTTCAGCCTGTGATTTAATAGTTTACGTCCACTGTGTTCGGAGTGGGCCAGAAAATGATCGAATCCTGTTTACTACAGTAAGAAGAACAGAAAGACGTGTGAGCCAGGACGATCGCGGACAAAGAGGCCTGGGCTTGGGTCAGCTCAGCTGAATCTCAGTCTTTTGTTTGTTTTAGGCCACACCCAGCGACGCGCAGGGCTGACTCCTGGCTCTATGTTCAGGGACCACTCCTGTGGGTGCTCAGGGTGCTATGGGGTGCTGGGGATCCAACTCAGGCTGGCTGAGTGCAAGCAAGCACCCTCCCGTTGGACTATCCGTGTTTCTGACCCCTGAACCTCCTTAAATATCTGCTTTTCTTTCATCAACAAACACTCCAGTTGGACGTATGTGAGATGGTTCTGAAATCCTATGGCCAGCCCCCAACTGGACCCCTGGGGCTGGCACAGACTCACACGTGTGTCCTGGATGCCACAGGCCGAGACCCCAAGAAGGGTGGACTTCTCCCAGGACACGAGCTAGGCCTGGGATCAGGACGCAGAGGCTGGACCACAGGCACCAGTCCCCATGCCGGTCTGGCCTGTACACAGCCCTCATCAGACAAACGGCCCACAGTGTGAGGCTTCTGAATGTGACCCTCACGCCTTGCTGAGGGAACTGAGTCCAACACAAATGCACTGTGACATCGGGGAGCTCACAACAGATTCACTCAGAGGGCGCTGACAGCCAGCAGGACAGGGCAGCGCTGGCCTTGCATGAGGCTGACCTAGAAGCCCAGCACCGCACTGGGTCCTGGAAGCTGTAGCAGGGTTGGCCCCTGAATACAGATGCAGGACGAAACCCTGAAAGCCACCAGTTAATCCCCACCCCCCAAATAAACAACTCCCATGGGGGAAAAACAACAGAATCATCTCATAGGACCCCGAGCATCACCAGGAGTGATTCCTGAGCGCAGGGCCAAGAGTAACCCCTGAGCATCGACGGGTATGGGTGGCCCCAAAACACAATCAAACGACAACAAAACGACTCCTGCTTTTAGAGGAAAAACTCTAAGCTCGATGCTGGGAAACATGACAAGGTCTCACAGTGACTCGGAAACTCAGATAAAATCAAACGACTTTTTCTTTATTTATGGTTTTGGAAAACAAGTGGTCGCTGCCCCCACCCTCCCCAGGGCAAAATCGAAAAATCACAAGAAATATTCTTTCCTTGGATTCTTTCCTGGGGATTGGGTGGGGTGGGAAATAGAACAGCAAATGTTCCCTGATGTCTGATGGTGCAGAACCAAGTTCTTCTAAGTCAGCATTTTGCCCGAGGGCTCGGCTCAGAGCTGGTTATGTCTTGGTTCAAATTCTGTCTCTCACACCTACACGGTGTGTGACCAGGGACTCTGGCCTTTGTCCACGCCTCTATTTGTTCCCTCTTTCAACACTATTGGCAGAATCCGCCCCACTGCCTAAAAAGTGCCTGACTAGAGATCTACTGAATCCTAAATACACTGCTGGGTTTTCTGTCCTGTTTTGTTATGGAGGTGCTGGTTCAATCCACAGCACTCCATATGGTCTTTCCTCCCCCACTGTACTATCCCTCCGGCCCCATGGGGAGAAAATAGCGAAGTCCAAGACTCCTGAACGCCCATAGACTTCTACAGTCATACAGTCATAACACCTGGAGTGATCCCTGAGCACAGAAATAGGAGTAAGCTCTGCACACAATCCCGCCAGGTGTGCCCTGAACAAAGAAAAATCAAAACAAATCTGGAAGGGTTGTGGGCTGGAGCAATAGTCCAGCGGGTAGGGCGTTTGCCTTGTACATGGCCAACCTGGTTTGATCCCCGGCATCCCATATGGTCCCCCCGAGCATCGCCAAGAGTAATTCCTGAGTGCAGAGACAAGAGTAACCCCTGCGCATTGCCAGGTGTGACCCAAAAAAGAAAAAAATAATTGGATTCTTGGGGCGGAGTGATAGCACAACGGGTAGGGCATTTGCCTTGCACCCGGCTGACCGGGTTCAATCCCCAGCATTCCTATGGTGCCCGCGCCGCTAGGAGTAATTTCTGAGCAAAGTGCCAGGACTAACACCTGAGCATCACCTGGTGTGACTCCTGGCTCTGTGCTCTGTGATCACTCCGGGTGTGCTGACTGTAGAAGTCTCCGTACGTGGGCCGGAGCGATAGCCCAGCGGTAGGGCGTTTGCCTTGCACGGCCGGCCTGTGCCGGCCCGGGTTCGATCCCGGCATCCCATATGGTCCCCCCGAGCACCGCCAGGAGTAATTCCTGAGTGCAGAGCCAGGAGAAACCCCTGAGCATTGCCGGGTGTGACCCAAAAAGCAAAAAATAAAAAAAAAAAAAAAGAAGAAGTCTCCGTGCGTTCAGGAGTCTTGGACTTGGCTATTTTCTTTCCATGGAGCCAGAGGTTTAGTCCAGTGGGTAGGGCATTTGCCTTGCGTGCAGCCAACCTGGGTTCGATCCTTGGTATCCCATATGGTCCACTTGAGCACCACTAGGTGTAATTCCTAGTGCAGAGTCAGGAGTAACCCTTGAGCATTGCGGGTGCTACCCAAAGGGAAAAACAAAACGTTATTTCCTTTCTAATCAACAGAGGGTGTTCAGTTACCAAAGGTGTCCTGCTTACTTTGGGGCTCGCTGGTTATTAGTGCCTGGAGCTTGCCGTAACCCACCTGACCAGCTCCAGAAAAACATGGACGGCTGGTCTCAGGTCTGAGTGGGATGGGCTGTGTCTCTCACCACTTACACGCTTCCCATCAACCACTATGACAGCTGTCTTGACCGAAAAACAAATGGGGGGCCAGCACGATAGTAGAGTGGGGAGGGCATTTGTCTTGCATATGACAACCCAGGTTCAGTCGCTCAGGCATCCCATGTGGTCTCCTGAGCACCGCCAGGAGTAACTCCTGAGTGCAGAGCCAGGAATAACCCTTGAGCATTGCCAGGTATGTCCCAAAAGCAAAAAAAAAAAAAAAAAAAAAGTAACAAAAACAAGAAAATAAGCAAAAAAACAAAACCACAACCTACACACCATGTCATATAGAAGTAAAGGAATTTATCCATGACCGTGTGTCTGAGATCTGCTCTGACACCCACAACCAGCCACGTGTGGCTCTGTACATGTCCCCGAACGCAAACTCAAACTAGAAAGTCATCCATCGCTTGATTCCACCGGCCGTATCACCGAGGACCCTCCCCTCCAGCCCTGACCAGACTTCCAGTAACGGGACTTCTTTATTAGGGGTACAGCTGAGCAACTCAACATTTCTTTCTTTTCTTTTCTTTTCTCTTTTCTTTCTTTCCTTTCTTTCCTTTGGCATTTTTTGCATCACACCCGGTGATGCTCTTGGGCTACTCCTCGCTTTGCACTCAGGAATCACTCCTGGCAGTGTTCAGGGGACCCTACAGGATGCCAGGGATCGAACTTGGATCAGCCATGTGCAAGGCAAATGCCCTCCCCTACTGTAACTGTCACTCCAGCCCGAGACTGGACATTTCAGCTTGACACGTAGGGAGGCCTGAGTTCGATGCCCTCAGCAGCCTGCCGCGAGTGCTGGAGAATGGCACAGCTCTCCTGTCCTCTCCTCTCTTCCTTCTCCCTCACCTCTAACTAATCCTGAAAAGGATTCCTATGACCTCCAGAGAAAAGGGGGCGAGGCAAGTGAAAGTCTGCCGCTTTCCTTCGAGGTGGAAAAAGCTCCCGAGTTCCGTTTCAAAGTGGAAACGCACAGCAGGTGTTCAATATTCAAACACATCGCGGCTTCCCCCCTATATGGCCATCCGCACACTTGTATTTATTTAATGTCTGCGTTCCCTGTCCAACTGTCAGCCCAGGCGAGCTGCAAACAAGTGTTCCGTTGCTGCTCTACGCCCATCACAAGCACAGCGCGGGGACCAAACAGATGCTCGGATTTTTGTCGAGTGATTGAATGAAACTTAAGAAGAATGGCATTTTGCTAAAGAACAGCAAACACCCTTGGAGAGCCCGGCTCCAATTCTCTTCTACTTGGACAGCGAGGCACCCTTTATTTTCAGATGCACACTCAAAATAGCTCTGTCCACTGGCATCAGGCAAGCAGACATGCCCCTGGCCACTGGCCGCTACCTGGCCCGCCATCTCTGTGCTAGGGACCAACAGCTCACAGCCGCTGCCCAGTTCCAAGCCGGGGCCCGAGGCAAAGCATTTGGCCTGTGTGAATGTGCCTGCTAGGTGGAGGAGGTTATCAGGTCTTGGATGGGAAATGGAGTGAGTGGCCTCAGGTCACCCAGTTTAAGCCAGGGTTGCTGACAAAGCCCCCACTGGTGACGAGAGAGGTCCATGTCTGTGGCTGCCTGAGTCCAGCTTGGTCAGGGAGAGGACAGGAGCCTGGTGGTCTCCCCTAGAGGGGGTCCACAGCCACAGGAGTGGCGGAGTTCAGAGGGCAGTTCTTGGACAATGAGGAGCTGGAAAGGGCCACCCGGTGGGGTTTCGAGCTAGAGCTCCCCCGTCTGTTTCCGTGGGGCTCCTATGGATGGGTGGCTACGTGGTGCCAGGAGTGGCAAAGCAAAGAATCAGCTTCTTCAGTACTGGAAACTTCCACCATTTAACTCTCTCTCTCGCTCGCTCTTGCCCACGCTGAGTCGGAACATCCTTGTCCACCAAGCAGCACCCCCCAATTTGGCCACGAACATCCTGGAAGCAAACAAGACCCTTAACTGTGTCTTGGCAAATACCCCGAACCACAAATTGGCAAGGTGGTGCTTTACCCTTGACAGTGCTTGGTAAGTTCCCTTGGCAAAGCTCTGGCAGTGATTTGGTACAGCTCCTCACTGAGGCTTTGGCAAATACACTTGGGGATTTGGCAAATGCCCATGGCAGTGACATTCTCGGTGACGTTCAGCTAAAGACTCCCCCCATGGTGGCCCCACCGCCGACTCGGCCTTCAAGGACTTTCCTGATTGGTCCAACCCTTGGATTAGGGTGTGAGAAGGTAAACCTGTGGACCGGGAGGGCATCTGCGCCAAGATGAGATGAATGTTTCTGTGGTACATGTGTACTGGGGGCTTGCCCGGGGAGTCAGAAAGAGCTGAAGAAACAGCAGGCACGTGGGTCCCACCAGGGAAGTGGAGAAAACGCGCCTCAGAACCTTGGAATGTGATTCAGCTGCCTCTGTCCTTCTGTCCCGAAAGCGGGGCACCCTCATGTACTGCTGATGAAACACAGAATTGGGACAGCTTCCACGGGGAGGGCGAGGGAGAGACCTTAAAAAACAAAGAATGGGGTTGGAGCGGATAGTTCCAGCGGGAGGGCATTCGCCTTGCATGCGGCCAAACCCTGGTACAATCCCCGGCATCCCACATGGTCCCTGAGCTCCACCAGGAGTAATTCCTGAGTGCAGAGCCAGGAGAAGCCCCGAGCATTGCTGGGTGTGACCCAAAAAGAAAAAAAAAAAAAGAGGCCCAGGAAGACCACTCAGTGGGAGGAGTCTTGTAGGCGGGGATTGTTGGGCTCAATCCCAGCATGGTGTGATCGCCAGGAGCAACCTCCCAGCAGAGAAAACAAACCAACCCAACAACCGAAAACATTCAATGGGATCCAGCAATTGCACACCAAGGTCTTTCTCCAAAGGATATGAAGAGACTCACTTAAAAGATTATTTACAGCCATTATTCATCACAGCCTTAGCATAATCTCCAAAATACAGAATTCATAGCAAATAGGATGAAACATCTATAATTGGTGGAATACTACTCTGCCATCAAAAAAGAGCACTAACTACTACTCTGCCAGCAAAAGGTGAAATGTGTAGTATATGAGGACCAAAAAAAGTCTGGAGAGAATGATGCTGAGCAGAGGATGTCGGGAAGGGGGCCGACAGTGAGAGTTTTACTCTGGCGGATCATAGACCACCAAACACAAAGGAATGGATCAGAAACCACAGAAGTAGCCGCCAGACTTGGGGAAAACTAGGTGCCTGTGGGAGGGGCAGGGTGGTGGTGTCGGGAATGGGCAAAGGGGCTGGATCAGGGCTGAGATGGTGTTGGGGCTTGGGGCGGAGGGGAGAGGAGAGGAGGACGCACAGACAGCAGAAATCCAAAAACAGTCCGTACTTGAAACCAACGAGGAGCGGATAAAACCACCAGAGTTTAGGGTTACAAAACACATGCAAACTCCTCAGGGCCGCCGGAGGGACAGGAAACATCACCCCCTTTTCTGCCAATCCAGTGGGTCCGTCACCTCTCCTCCCCAGCGTGGGCCCCCAAAAAGAAACAAACCAGAAACAAGGCCCAAGAAGGAAGTAGTGTGGGGGCGTGGCCTTGTTGTGGGCGGGGCCTGGCCTGGGTGGGCGGGGCCTGGTGGCAGGTGCAGTCAAGGAAGTTTAAGACAGCCGCAAAGGTCTCCAGGGAAAGTCACATGCGTGATGGGGGTGGGGGGGGTGATTTGGGGCAAAGCTAGAGGCAAAGGCAGGCTGAGGTCAACCCAAGAAACCAAGTCATGTGCGAGAGAAAAGGGGGCTCCCGGGTGGGGGACCCCAGGTAGAACTGTGCGCGAGTGCCTGATGGTGGGTGCTTGTTGGCAGACCAACTCCTGGTCCGCAGGGGGCCCGGCCTGGCAGGCTCTGAGCACGGCGGCTCTGATTATTCAGACGTGACTCACTGGCACACACAGTTACTGGCAGGGCAAAGCACGGAGGCTGACCGGGCCAGGCTTGAGTAGGTGAAGGTGACGCAGATTCCAGCCAGTACCTGGGTGCCCAGAGGGAGGGCCAGCAGGGGCCCCTCCCCTGCACAGCCCTGTGCATAGAATAGGGTGCCAGGCACGTGAGCAGCCGCTTCCTCTGTGCCCTGGAACTCGGCAGGGACCGTCCCCATCTCCTGCAGGGGGACTGGAGTCACGCAGGGGGTGCAATTAGCTGCCTGCAAGGAACTCATTATAGCACCCCTCTTGCCTTCCATCAGTTTCCCAGTTGGGGGTTGCTTCCCTCAAGAGGTGGAGGTGGGTGCCCCCCAGGTGCCTGGTAGCTAGGGGGACACCCTCTTCTTCACCTGGGGACTCCCAAGGACCTTTTCTCTCAAAGCGCCAAGTGAAGGTTGAACCTTTTCTGACAGTATGCTAGTCCCAGCGCACGCTCGTCCTAGCTGTTAATTCTAGTCTGTTAATTCCAATATATGTTCATTTGGTCTAAGTTCATTACAATACACTGACAAATCCAATATACCTTCGTCCATTTGGCTCATTCCATGATGTGAAAAAAATTGTTTTCCTAGGGAGAGAAGAAGGTGCGGACATCTGGAAGCGGGAGGGTGGAGAGGGCTAAGGGGCGGGGGCTTAAAGAGGGCTTGGTTCAGGGAGAGGAGACTTCAGAAATTCCGCTCACCCCTGCACACCATTCCTGTTGGCAAAGCTACCTTCTCACTTGCTAGTCCTTCAAGGAGCTCCCTCATGCAAACGGGTCCGACGGCAGGGTCCAGGACCCCCTCTCATTCCCAGGTGGTCCCCTGCACACCTTAGGAGCTGTTGTTGTTCTGTGGGAACGCCTCCACTTGGCAAACCAGATCGTCCACACCATCCTTTGCCTTGTGCAAATGCAAATGCGTTTGGCTGCTCGGGGTCACCTTCACCGATTCCACAGTAACCTCCTTTGGGACAAGAAATGCCACCCGTGGAAAACCAGCGTGGAAAACCAGCCGCGCGCGCTGCTGTGGGCTTTGCTTGGAGCCCTGCGGGAACCCCAGCGCTCAGCCCGGGCGCAGCAGCGGCGGTGAAGCAGCTCCGGGCCACGCAAACTCCGCTCCGCATCTTCTAGGCAGCCCTGCCCCAAATAATTCTGGTCCAGGGACGCCCCTTCCCTTGCTCTCACTGAATGTAAGCACATTGTGCAGCAATGGGAAAAGAGAAACCGGAGGATTCACAGCTCCCAAGAAGGTACAAAAGCATTTAGATCCACGAACAGTTGCTTATTCATTAATTTAAAGTGAGGGCAGGTGTAGGTATAGCAAACATACCAGTGGGGTAGGATTCTAAAGCCAGCTGGGAAAAATCGCATTTCCCAGCGGAGGCATCCACGCCCCCACCTCCCACCGACCCAAACCAGCCTGGCACCAGCCTGGCGGGGACCGGGAGGTCCCCCAGGAAGACCTGGGGAAGGGTGACGTGCTGATCCAGCAGCACTGGGTCCACACTGGGAGGAATAAAAGGAAAACAAGCCCCGATCATATGATCACACAGCAGCTTATGCTGCAGAGCCGAGGGAGGAAGAGCGAAAAGGGGAGTGGAGGCGACGGGGGGTGGGGGGACGGGGGGGGGCTCGGAGGACCCTGGTAGACAACAGCCTGCAATGGCCACTGTGATAGAGAAGGGCTAGAGCCATGGAGGAGATGTGTTTACAACTGCAGGGGAGGGGAAGGGAGAGGGAGGGATTCCCCGGCAGCCCGCTCCGCTCCTGCGGGCCCCCCAGGGCTGGGGAGCACGCCTTCGCGCCCCCTCCTTCTTGGGGGAGCCCCATCTTGTTTATGGGGAGGTTACTCCTCCCCAGCGCCTCTCAGCACCTCCCTAATACTCCTGCGGCATCCTTGCGGGATGCCCGTTTGACTGACAGCCCACCAGCCAGTCACCGCTCGGCCCCGCCTCCAGGTGGACTGGCCCCCGCACGCTGATTGGACAACAGGGAAGGCGGGCCCTGGTGATTGGCGTGCTACTCGGAGTAGAAAGTAGTAAACAACCTTGGTCCTTAGCGCGCAGAGGGCGCGGTGCCCACTTGATGGTGGTTGCGCAAAAAAAAAAAAAAAAAAAAATTTTTGTGGGGATGTGCGTGTGATAGAGACAAAAGGAACCCCACAGCCAGATCGGGGATCCTGCAGGGAGGCGCCCCGCGATGCAGTTGCTGGTGGGATTCCTGGAGGACGCCTTGGGGAAGACCTGCCTAGTTTTTTGTTCTACAGGGATAAAAGAGGTTGTGCGCGCACCTTTCTCCGCCCTCTTCTCCGGGTAATTCCCAGCTCGGAGCCCCTTTTGCGGGTCTTCCCTCCTGCAGCCTTAAGAGATTAATTCTGTTTTTTTTTTTTTTGGGGGCATTAAGGGCGGAGGGTAGTGGCTGAAATGCCCATGCTAAATGAATGGCTCTGCTTGTCCCTTTCTCTTTCCAGGGCAGGTTGTCTGGGCTTTGAGATCCGACCACTCACTGCGCTTGCAGCAAATCTCAAAAGAAACAGCGAGGGTGGGTCTGTGCTTGCTAGGCGAAAGGATACCAGCAGCAAGCCTGACTTTTCCATCGAAGGGGGTCGGCAGGCTTGTCCAGAAAACTACCCCCAATCCTGAGTCCCCTTCCAGCTCCTGCGGCCACATCAGTCCCTCCAGACGGTAGTTGTGCTCCACGGAATCTGGCAGTTCCTGGGAGGTTTCCTTAAGTGCGCTCACAGGTCTAGCTAAAGCTGTTTTTCCAGAGGGGGTTAGGGAAAATGGCCTTGGTAGGCTGGTGAGGAGCTGGGACAGCAGCAGGTCCTCTCTCTGCTTGTAGGGAGCACGGAAGGGTCTCATTTATAGAGGGAGCCTTTTATTTAGTCTGTTCAGCGACTTCACTGCATTACTAAGCCCCTAGTCATGGCTGCAGAGAGCTGGCCTGTGGGTAGTGAACAGAAAGGGGAAAAGGGATCTCACAGGGAAGCAATTTAGGACAACTGGTCTACCTGTGGTTCCGGTCTAGGCTCCGGTGCAGTCAAGCATCGCCCCAAGCAGACTCTGGCCACCTTGGGCTCCTGGGAGGCACCATGGTCTGCGGAATGCCCCCTCTCCCCGTCCACTGCAGCCTTCCCACCTGCTGTTGCTGCCACACAAGCTCTTGCCCCCACAGTTCTCTGCCCCCCTCCCGCCCGCATTCTGGGCTCTCCTACCTCCACCATGAGGTGAGGGTCCTTCTCATCACTCAACACTGATGCCGCCCACCCTGGCTGACTGCTGGACACCCTCACACATGGTTTCTTCCTTTATGAGGTCTCACTAGGGTCCTTCACGGGTCATTCTCGAGGTACAGGCTTTATGGTGCTGTCTCCCCTACAAATCTAGCAACACCCAGAGTTTGTCATTTGCTCTCCTTAGCAGGTATCCGCGAGCACCTGTGACGGGCAGGTCAGTGTCCCTGTCCCAAAGGGCTCTGGGCAGCTTGAGAATCCAGGGGTGACTCTGTACCACAAGCTCTGGGTGTGATCTCAGACCCACTTCCTTCTGCGTGGCAAGGACAGAGGGACAGCCCGGAGGAAAACAGGGAGAGAGTAGAAAGAACAGCCCAGGTGCCTCTAGGCTAAGCATCATTCATTGTCCGGTAACATCACTTTATTCAAGGTCATTCATCTCAATGGCCCTAAGACAGGCTGGGGCAGTGCCGGCTTCACCCTTGGAAGCCACTTCTGTGTTGTTCTGTTGTCTTTGGGGCCACACCCTGCAAAGCTCAGGGATTACTCCTGGCTCTGTGCTTAAGAATTACTCCTGACGTGCTCAGGGGACCCTATGGGATGCTGGGGATTGAACCTGGGTCAGCTGTGTGCAAGGCAAATGCCCTCCCCGAGGTGCTAATACTCTGCCCCCCTACCCCCATCACCGGATGCTAGTTCTGTAACACAGCTGTTGGCCAGCACCTGAGGATAAGTGAGGGGTGATTGCTGATGGCTTGTGAGACATCACGGACCCCCCACCCCCACAATAATGCCGGGGCCATGTGCGTCTTCTCAGCAACACTCCCCCCCCCATAGGTTGCCGACTGGATGTTAGCCAACAATTCCCAGAATTTTCTACTGGGAAAAGCAAAATAATAACAATAACAACAACAACAACAATAATAATAATAATAAAGCCTCCGGCTATAGTTTCTATGGAATAGGAGTAACAGGGGTAGCCAGCAGTATCGGGCGCTTAGGCCATGCCTGGCGGGACTGTGGGGCTGACGGTGCTGGGCTGAATCCAGAGCCTCACATGGACTGTCCATGTTTTCTTGTTTGAGGTTGGGCCACTTCTCCGGCTGAAAGTGTCAGCCTGAATTTCCATTAAACACTAGCGGGTACCACCACCGGCTCATGTTCAAATGTAGGCTTTTGGGGTTCATGTTTATTTCTGCACAAGGCAAGCACCTGACCCTCTATGCTGTTCCTCTGTTAATGGGGGCCACACCTGGCGATGCTCAAGGTACACTTCTGGCTGTGTGCTCTGGGACCACTCCTGGCAGTGCTTATGGGTGCTAAGGATCTTTCGAAACCGAGCCAGCCACCTGCAGAGCAAACAGCCCTGGCTGTACTAGCACTCCAGCC
This sequence comes from Cryptotis parvus, assembly GCA_021461705.1. Taxonomy (NCBI): domain Eukaryota; kingdom Metazoa; phylum Chordata; class Mammalia; order Eulipotyphla; family Soricidae; genus Cryptotis; species Cryptotis parvus. The sequence continues at coordinate 99,949 of JAJIBD010032189.1, forward strand.
CTAGCCCAATCATGTTTTAGCGTAGCGTCATGGACTTGCTGAAGTGAGGGTCCCAAGAAACCGATTTTCTTGTCCATATAAAGACTTTAGGGGAGCCCTGTGCAATTATCTATATGCTTCTAGAATTACCACTTTAGGGTGCCAGAAAGACCCCCCATACCACACACACACAGAGACACCAGCCTGAGTGAAGCTCCTGGGAACAGAACACTTTTCCTGACCTGTGGTACTTCCCAGAACAGTGAGTGACGTCATAGCACATACATGCGCTAACCTTCCGTTCTCTCACACACGTGTTTCCTTTCCATTCTCTCACACACACGTTTTCCTTCTATTCTCTCTCACACACGCCACCCTTCCATTCTCTCACATGTGTTACCTGTCCATTCTCTCACACACACGTTTTCCTTCCATCCTCTCTCACGCCCGCCGCCCCTTCCGTCCTCTCCTGACTCACACATTAGCACCAAGTCTCCTGAAGCTGATTCCCTCCCCTCACTCCTCCCTGGAAGTCTGAATGTAGCCACGCACACGTGGGCAATGGGAAACCCGACTCACAACATGCCAAAAAATGAACAAAATCATTCAGACACGAGATTCCACAGGGCAGAGCGAGAGGACAGCGGGAGGGCGTTGGCCTTGCACACAGACGACCCAGGTTCGATCTCCGGCATCCCCTATGGTCTCCTGAACCTCTCCAGGAGTAATTCCTGAGTGCAGAGCCAGGAGTTAGCTTTTGAGCACCGGATTTGGCTTAAAAACCAAACAAACAAAAAGCCAGCTCCTGAAACACCCCACTGTACTTCTACTTGTGTGACCCTGACATTTGAAATTATAATTTGCAGGGCCGGGAGATGCTTCCAAGGCTTTGCAAGCGGGCGGTCTGGATCTATCTCCAGCACTGATGGTGCCCCCCCACCCACCAACACTGTGCTAAGGAGCAGCTTCAGAGCACTGTGCAGCGTGGCCCTCAAACAAAAACAAAAACCCAAACAATAGTGATCAGGGCTGAGGAGTGAGCCACAGCCAGTGGGTGGTCGGACACATGGTCAGTGTGAGGGACCCCTAGTTCTCTTCCGTCCAGGCCCAACACCACAAGGTGTGGCCCCGAGAAGAAATGGTTGTGTCATTGTCAAAACTTCCTTACAACGCACACGTCTGCCAATGGCAAGCGGGTGGGAAAGGGGCAGGGGAGAGAAAGGAGCGTGGAGCCGAGAGTGGGCTTTCCTTAGCTGGGACAGAAGGGAAAAGGACAGTGACTGGCTCAGCATTTGGCAAAACAAAGATGAACCCGCCCCCCTCAGCCCCCACCACCTCGGCCAGTTGTCCCAGTGCTTCAGGGAAGAGGGAGGAAGAGAAGAAGAAAGCAGCCACCAGGCAACCATGGCTCTGAGGAGCTCAGTGAGCCGTGCTCAGGTCTCCACCCTTTTCTTGGACAAAGTTGCAGGCACAGTTTTAATGGACAAAAAGTCCAGTTAGAGGGCACTGTATAGTCACTGTATCTGCTATGCACATGGCAGATGCTCTTCCTCCCTTCTCGGCAACTGCTCTAGAAGTCGGGGGCACACGGAGCCGAGGCGCTCATCACTGTAACCCCCACGACCACGCGGTGAGGGCAGGGAAAAGTGAAGGAGGCAAGTGGTGAGTGGAGAGAAGAGAAAGTCGCCAATCCACAGCGAATGGACTCTGCATCCACAGCACAGGAGGCAACCGTGTGCGCGGTGCGGACATGTGTGTGTTCCTGCGTGCAGTGTGTGAGAGAGAGAAGAGAGATGTGCAAAAGAGAGGGGAGAGCAATGGAGAGAGAATATACCATGGAGGGATGAAGCGAAGAGCGAGCCTTAGGTTCTCTTTGCAGGATTCCCAAGCCGTGATCCTAAATCCTGGCCACTGAGGAAAAAGAATTCCAGGCACACGTCACAGCCAGTGTCAGAGAGTGGAGTCTGGTCACGCCACCGAACCGAACCAAGAATGGCAACAGAGATGGATGACTATAAGGCAGGAGCTGCAAGCTTGGCATGTGGGGGGTCCTGGGTGGTCCCCAGGAACCTTCTCTCTCTCTCTCTCTCTCTCTCTCTCTCTCTCTCTCTCAATTGGGAATAGTTCCTGAGCACAGCCAGTGCAGGTCCGAAAACAAAGCGAAAAAGGTGCTGGGAGGACTGGAGCCCAGACATGTTTCATTCCTCTTCTCCCTGCGCCAAGATTCTGGCTGGATGCAAGATCCCAGAAGGGTCAGCACTCGTGGGCACTGGCCAATTTTTACACTGTGGAAGTAAGGGGCTGGAGAGACAGAACCCGGGGTAAGGCACCTGCCTGGCGTGTGGCTGACCCTGGTTGTCATGCTGGCACTGTGTGGTTTCCCCCCCATCACCACTAGGGGTCACTCCTGAGCACAGAGTCAGGAGCTGCTTCCTGCATCAAAGAAATCGCAAGCAAGCTTGGCAGTACTGGTAGAGACCTAGACATCTCTCTAGATCAGACCCTCATTTTCATGTCCCGGAAAGTTTCAGGGAGGGCTGGAGCGATAGCACAGCGGGAGACTGTTAGTCTTGCACGCGGCCAACCCGGGTTCCAGCCCAGGCATCCCATAGGGTCCCCTGAGCACTGCCAGGAGGTAATTCCTGAGTGCAGAGCCAGGAGCAACCCCTGAGCAAGGAAGAAAGCTCCAGGAAGGAAGGTGGTTGTGCATGTGACAGGGGCAAGAGGGGCTGTGTGTTTTCTTTCCATGGAGGAGAATCACACAAAGCCCAAAGCTCTACCCCTGCGAAGCTAGTACCAGGACCCAGCTGCTGTCTTGAATCCCCACCCCCTTCCTCCGCTAGTTCATTGGTCTGGCAGCAGAATTCCTAATATTTCAAACAATGCAAGAGTAATTATAGGTGAAGCATTTTCTTGCAAAGAAGGAAGGGAAGATTGGCACTTAGATGCCCCGTTCAACTTTTGGCCTTTTTGGGGAGAGATGAAATCTGCAGCAAACGAAAAAGATCCCAGGGATGAACTTTGCCAAAAAAGCAAGACTTCTTGCTTGGCACCACCCGACAGTGATGGAAGGAGTCACGTTGCCCTCATCTGTCTCTAGGTATTTCATACACAAAGGAGCGGCACATTACTCAGCAGAGCGCAACTTCCCAGGTTCTGAGATAAGGGGATGTCAGTTACTTTAGTACAGACACGACCAGCCTCAAACACCTTCTTGGCAAACAGAGTAAGGAGATGAGGAGGGGAGAGACATATTCTGTGTATGATGCGACACGCCCCTCCCCAATCAAGATACTTGGTTGTGAGGAGGGTGTTTGTCTTGCATGCGGTCAACACAGATTCAATCCCCAGCATCCCATAGCATCCCTGAACACCAACAGGAGTGATTCCTGAATGCAGAGTCAGGAGGAACCCCTGAGCATAGCTGGGTGTGATCCAAAAAACAAAATAGATAGATAGGTGATAGATAGGTGATAGGTGAGAGATAGGTGATGGGTGATAGGTAGGTGATGGGTGGATGGATGGATGGAGAGAGAGAGATAGAGAGATAGAGAGAGACAGAGAGAGACAGAGAGAGACAGAGAGAGACAGAGAGAGACAGAGAGAGACAGAGAGAGACAGAGAGAGACAGAGAGAGACAGAGACAGAGAGACAGAGAGACAGAGAGACAGAGAGACAGAGAGACAGAGAGATAGAGAGATAGAGAGATAGATAGATAGATAGATAGATAGATAGATAGATAGATAGATAGATAGATAGATAGATAGATAGATAGATAGATAGATAGATAGATAGATAGATAGATAGATAGATAGATAAAACTTTGGGCATAGCTCAGGGCTTATTTCTGGCTCTGTGCTAAGGAGAGACCCCTGGGAAACTCAGGCAACCAGAAGTGGCACTGGCACTCCAACTGGGGTGGGCACAGGCAAGGCGGAGTTGATGCCTTACTTCCTGTAATTTTCTCTGTACTTTTAACGGTGCAGCGTAGCAGAAGCATTAAAGCGTTGGCAGGTAGATTAGGCATTGGCCTTGCACGAGGCAACCCAGGTTCGATCCCAGGTATCCTATGTGGTCCCTGAGTGCAGAGCCAGGAGCAAAGTATCCAAGCAAGCGTGTTTCCTTCCTGTCATTTTCACAACAGCACAGTGAGAAAGGACGAGACACAGTCTGCTGCAGTCCCAGGCACTACCAGAGTCATGGGCTCGCCAGGCACTACCAGAGTCATGGGCTCCGCCAGGCACTACCAGAATCATGGACTCACCAGGCACTACCAGAGTCAGGGGCTCACCAGGCACTACCAGAGTCAGGGGCTCACCAGGCACTACCAGACTCAGGGCTCACCAGGCACTACCAGAGTCAGGGCTCACCAGGCACTACCAGACTCAGGGGCTCACCAGGCACTACCAGAGTCAGGGGCTCACCAGGCACTACCAGAGTCAGGGGCTCACCAGGCACTACCAGAGTCAGGGCTCACCAGGCACTACCAGAGTCAGGGGCTCACCAGGCACTACCAGAGTCATGGGCTCACCAGGCACTACCAGAGTCATGGGCTCACTCAGGCACTACCAGACTCAGGGGCTCACCTGGCACTACCAGAGTCAGGGCTCACCTGGCACTACCAGAGTCAGGGGCCCACCTGGCACTACCAGAGTCATGGGCTCACCAGGCACTACCAGAGTCAGGGGCTTACCAGGCACTACCAGAGTCATGGGCTCACCAGGCACTACCAGAGTCATGGGCTCACCAGGCACCCACCAGAGTCATGGGCTCACCAGGCACTACCAGAGTCAGGGGCTCACCAGGCACTACCAGAGTCATGGGCCTCACCAGGCACCACCAGAGTCATGGCCTCACCAGGCACTACCAGAGTCAGGGGCTCACCAGGCACTACCAGACTCAGGGGCTCACCAGGCACTACCAGAGTCAGGGGCTCACCTGGCACTACCAGAGTCAGGGGCTCACCAGGCACTACCAGAGTCAGGGCTCACCAGGCACTACCAGAGTCAGGGGCTCACCTGGCACTACCAGAGTCATGGGCCTCACCAGGCACTACCAGAGTCAGGGGCTCACCAGGCACTACCAGAGTCAGG